>VTPC01005915.1:0-32038 GCA_011009095.1 Ignelater luminosus
TTTATATAATTTTGTTTTACATTAAAATTAAAAAATTAAACGTGTTTAAGTATAGGAGTTTTCACGCTACTAAACGTGTTCAAAAACCAAGAAATTTTAATAGGAATTAGAACATTAATAATATTATAATGAAGAATTTTTTGTCAAAATCTTTCTCAGTTTGTGATATAGAATAACGTACTGTACATATTATGCGCCATTTTAAATAAGAAGAATTACAAATGGAGAATATATTGCTATACAGGTACTTGAAATTTCAATACCTTGATTCTTTAGAAAGAGAAATGTGGCCAATCTAAAGGTTTTGTGAATATTACGCCTCGGTCAAATCATTCGCTCAAGTTAATCACATGATGAGCAGATCTGATTGAGCGTTCCTGCGCCAATCAAACAAAGTGTCCTGACGAGAATCTAGGCAATGCTGATTGCAGCTCTCAGTAGAATAAGGCAGCAATTCCGAAAAAGAGCACAGTTGTTTACGCGTGACACAGGACAGATGATCAATTCAAACGTCTATACCTTCTAATTTCTGCACCACCGGAATATCTTGAGCAAGATGACCAGATTTGGGTACTAGACACTTGATTCACCAGAGAATTGCCTATTGCACTATTATTCGCATAGATTCGGGTCCTCTAGGATGTACAATTTAGTAACTAGGTACACAACCTCATAGGTATTTTTTTGATTTGCATAGTGTAAGAGTCTGGTTTATTCAAATCAAAAGTGATATAGAATTATTGCCTAAAAGGTAGAAATCACAACGCTGCATGATGTCCAGGGTGTTCACGACTGTTTTAGAGTCTGCAAGGATTTGACATCACTGATGTTGAGTTGGGGCGGCCAGAAGCAATCTCGGAGCATTTGGAAGAAGGAGGAGGAGAAGGCGAGAAGGGGCATATTGATACAGTCAAAATCAAAGGCTGAATAAACCAAAGGTGGCAATATGCCACGAAAAATCTTAGTTATTTTGTTTGTTTGAATTCAGAAGGGATTATCTTTGCATAGACACTGTAAACTTACCCTTTTGGATGGTATAATCACTTACATTCAAAAGGAGGAACTTATTTACAGTCTACACGCGATTTATCTGGATGTTGCCGAATGCCTACAAGCACTGCGCAACAAGATGCCAAGACAAAGAAAAAAGACTGTCAGGACAAAACACACAGAACACAAAGAGTATATAATTGGCAAGGGTATGGTGAACACAGTATGTGGAATTTGATATCTTTGCCTAAATCCAAATGTATTGTTGACAACGTGTTTAATCTATATGGTCGCCTTCGGAAGCAGTAGTTAAGATCCGTGGTGTTGTACCAGTAAGTTTTTGTTCCAGGCCAAGAAAATTTGATTTTTGTTACATTACGGGTTTGTTCTTCCCCAATTTTATTCGGTATTGACTCACACTATTCAGCAAGAAGAAAATTTCTCGTCTGAGCTACCTCGCTTGTCCAATTTCTGCCATTTATCGGAGATATTTATTTTCACATCTTCGGCCTAGCCAAGCCGGTTCCAATCTAATTCGAATTTTGCAGCAAACAAATCACCGCTCCTATTATGGACACATAGATTGCTTGCTGAGGAGTTGCTACCTCTACATAGTCCCAAGCTGAGAGGATAGGATAGGTACGCTTTATATCTGTAACGACTTAGGCTTAGCTAGGACTAAAAGTCGTCTAATTAGTGTATTTCCAAAAGTTTTCCTCCGCAGGATTGGTGCCGGCGGCATTCACTGTTAGATTGAATAATTTCCAAGATAAAGATACCTTCGAAAATCACGACACAGAAAGAGGAATACGAGTTAGGTAACTTCTCACAGAACTGGTGGATGTCGTGGCTGCCTAAACAGTTTCGAAAATCTAACTTCCATCGTTTTCTGGAATGTTGGTCTGTCTTTCCCGGTCTTATATATAATTTGTTTTGAGTGTTTGGACCGCGTCCGTATGCAACCAATTCTATCAATACAGAAGTAATTGCGAGAAGTTTAGTTTCTTGACATAACAAACTTTGTTAGTAGGATCGTCTTAGAAACAACTTTTTTGGAATTAGTATACTACACAACCTTCCCTTACCAGTAGCGCAGGTGGCCTGTTGGTAGTAGGATTCTTTTATTGTTGTTTTTGTTGCTGGCCTAGCATAACCTAACCTAACTACTAAGATGTCGCTGGTTGAATATGCAAATGTAAGGAATTCTAGGCGCTACTGCAAGACTTTAGTAACTGTGCTAGTCTGAGTTTGAAAGGAACAAAACCGTTTTTTACATAACCTTATAATTCAGTTTGATGGAATTGAATTCCAAAACAATACTGAAACGTACATTTTTGGAGATATTTTGCAAGAAGTCTTCGTGCATGTTTTGGGTCCGGTTAGCTCTGGTTGAGTGTCATCTTTTGCCAAAGAATCTTTTTGTTGTTATGATCTTCTTTCAGGTTACTGCCCTAGACGAAACCCAACTAAATCGTAGATTAGCGATGGGCCTAACCTAATCTGTTAGGTAGGTTAATATATTTATTACAGAATCAATCACTACACAAAATGGTAAATACACCTTATACTGCTTTGGTTTATCTGCTCTTGCTTAGTTTAGTAGATGCTTCCAACAGAATATCTAAAGCTGAATTTTGTTGCAGAATGGTTTGTGTTGCTGTAATACTAGCCGCACAAGACTGAGCTAACGGTTCGTCTTGGAATTTACTTCAATAGCTCTTGTTATCTTATCCTTGACTTTGTATAATTTCCAACATCTGCAAATGGACCCCAAATTTGCAAAGTAAAGTTGCTTACAGAATTAAGAGCCTCAACTCCGACTTGCAGAAACGCCAGTTCTCAAACGTTATTAAAAGTCAAGTGAGTAGATTGATGACTGGAAATTCTATTTTGTTCATCTGTTAATCTCCTTCAAAGCAAATATTGAAAAGGTCTTCGGCTAATTTAATTTTTAAAATATAAACAGAACATTAAGTATTTAGATAATTGAAAAAATGGTACTTCCTTAAGGTGTTTTTAATTTTTATTTCACGACCGGTTTTGATGCAAGAACATCATCCTCAGGTGAAAATTGTCAAAACACCTTAAGGAAGTACCATTTTTTCAATTATCTAAACCATACACCTTAAGCAATGGATCTTTACCACAGAACATCAAGTAGCTTAGTAGAAAACCGCCTTTAATACTTTCTATATCTAACTTAATTAAAAACGTCCCTAGAATCTTTTCTTTAAAGTTCGAAACAATGTTGAAATTTATAAATTTAGTAAACCATTTAAATGGGTACCCAGAAGAATTAAAAAAATGAATGAGCCGCTTGAAACTTTGAAACCAGTAACATTAACCTACCAACATCTGGGTTTTGGAATTTCATAGGTAAAGAGACGTATAAAGGTGTTTTTCAGTGAGGGGGTCACAAATTAGTACGATGCATTTACAAAAACAAAACGAGATGCGATAATTTACGTAAAAAGTGTAACTTACCTTTGTTATTATAGTGAGACTGTTTGTATAGTAACTTTGGATCGCGTTGACTAATTCATTGTCTTAGTGATAGTTGTGAGTGAATAATAACTGCCACTACACCTATTTGGAGTCGAATAGTGTGAATTGATCTGCTAATGTGATTCGCTAGGTTAGGTACTTTCTTTTCAAGATTGCCCATTTTCTGTTGTTTTTTTTCTACTGTTTTGTCTTTCTCTTGATAGTTTAAGTTAAATTATTCAAATAAAAATGTTTATGTTCATTTATTTCATATCCGAAGTAACTACCAAAACAATCAACATTTACTTAACTAACACGATTTAAATTCATCACTAAAACGAGGCATTTTGTCCTGTAATCTTTGATCTAGTAGGCCGATTTCAATTTTGTTTTTACCAAAAGATTGCTATTGTTATTCTCTATCCAACGACGTATCATAAGGGGTGGGATGCCATTTAAGGTTTTGAGATTATGTGTGCGAGAGCGAGCACAGCGCCCTCTATTATTGAGTTAATTATGTATTTTAATGTCTCCCTCTGTAAATACATTAACGTGTTTTTTCTTATTTTGATATCTCCATTTGTTTATTAGTTATTAAGGGTGGGTCGTTTTAAAATGAACACACTGTATGTATACTAACTCACAAAACTGGTGCTTTTACTTTGGCATTGTAAAAAATTGCCTTACTGTACAGAAAGTAGAAATCTTTATGATTTATTGGACTTGATACCTCGGCACTAAGTTACGTATCTTAATGTTAGTTTGTGTACATTTCTCTAACAACAAAGATCGTCATTTTAACACAATTTCTTCATGAAAGCACCGAAAATCTGACCATTATTTCTTTAAACGTCGTAATACTTATTTATTAGGTACCCTAGATAGATATAATGCGCACAGCTATCATTATTCGCCTTGAAGGAACCAACTGTAAAAGTAACTGCAATGTCGTGATAATCTGAATAAAAAAATATAAAAATAAAATAATTTACTTAAGTATTTTATCTCAATTGCGACTTACAAAGGATGCATGCAACAAAACAGCTGGTGCCCCTACCGATAACATTAATACGTAATTCGAGTAACACACATATATGTACTGATCTATGAATTCAGAGCTTATTGCATTAGCCGCACTCCAACAATTAAAGTGAGGAAACGATGATAAATTGTAATACACTGCTTAACCAGATAATTCATTAAATCTCACATTGAATTGAATTTAATGATGTTTTATCTTTTTTATAGGATTTTTTTAGAATAACAATGAAGTGGACTCTACTTTTCTCAGTAACGATAGCTATTCTAAGTCTATATTTATTTAAGGGAAGTCGCAACAACGTGTGTAAAACATTTTCCGATTATTACACCAATAAAGATAGCAATCCAAACTGTTACTTTAATCCTGAGGCACACCTAAGGGTTGTAAGTATAGCATTTTTGTTTATTTGAAAACACTTCAGTTAATAAATTTTGTCTTAACTAAATACCTAATAGTAACTTAAATTTATTGGTTTAGAACACTAAACAATTTGAAATGCAATTTTCATCTTTAGGATGAAATTATTAAAGGACGTGGCTACCCAGCTGAAGTTCATTATGTTACAACAGAAGACGGATACATTATCACAGTATTTCGCATACCACACGGAAAAAACGAAATTTATACTACAAAAGAACAACCAAAACAGCCAGTATTTCTCTTGCATGGTGTTGGACTCAACAGTGAAAGTTACATTAATGTTGGAGAAAAGTCTCTAGGTATCAATCTACGTTTATTGCAAAACGACTTACATTTAGAAATAATCCCACTCTTTTCCAGGTTTTCTTTTAGCTGATGCTGGCTATGATGTATGGATAGGCAATTTTAGAGGGACAATGTACGCCAGAAATCACACGAAGTTAAGCATCACAGATACAACATTTTGGGATTTCTCATTTCATGAAATGGGCATTTACGATGTTCCTGCTCAGGTTGATTTTGTATCAGGTACTACCAAACAAAAAATAATCTACATCGGTTATTCACTTGGTACGACGACTGCATTTATTTTTGGTACAACTCATCCTGAAATTGCTGAAGAAAAGGTTAAAGAATTTATTTGTCTTGCACCAGCTACGTTTCTGTACAAATGGAAATCTTCGACTAAATATCTATTTCCTTTATGGCCATACCTTAAGGTAAAAAAATATTCTAATTACATTGAATATACCAGAATTTGAAAACATTTTTATTTATAGCCAATTATAGAGTGGTTTACGAACGGGATGTTTTACATAAGAGAATTTCCACCACATCAAGTGAGAGATGTGTTGTGTTTACCTTTTCCATTTCAAATGGATATGTGTCAATTTGCCGATATGTTAGCCTGGGGATTTAATTATGAACAAAGTGATCCCGTAAGAAATTATTTCCGAGTCTTTATTTTAGAACTTCATTCGAATCTTAACTTGCAATAGGAAACCCTACCAGTTACCTTAATACAAAATTCAGACGCTACCTCTACTAAAGCGATGTCCCATATGATTCAACTGGCTAGTAATGATGGTAAATTCGAGCAGTTCGATTACGGACAGAAGAAAAATATGGAAATATACGGAACGTACGATCCACCGATATACGACCTGTCAAAATTTAGAGTTCCAGTCTATATAATCAGAGGTGAAAATGATTTACTGTCCACAAAAGAGGTAATAAATCATCTAAATAATTATAAGATACTTATCGCTTTCTTTCATTCTAGAATATTGAAAGACTAAATGCCAGCTTACCAGAAAAAGTAAAAGCTTTTGATATTTATGTCGTTCAAGATGACAAATTTAATCATGGTGATTTCTTGGTTGCAAAGGATGTTGTTCCATTACTGTATAATCACATACTCGATATTATTCCTAAGGTCAAATTAATTTAATTTATGTATAATAACTATGTAAATAATTTTTTAGAATAATAAATTTTAATTTTTTTCGTGTTTGCTCTTTAAGATTCATTTGAATCTGCTTTGTTCACTTTCAAATTAGATAACTAAAAGACCGACCCCATCAGAGAAATGAATGAAATTAAGAATATTGAAAATTGGAAAATAATTCATAAAACTCGTTTGGAATTTTTCTATTCTTAAAGAGTCTGAAGTGTACAAAAGATTGCATATAGTTGCATGTTCAAGCTTAGATCTAACTAAAGTTTTGTATAAGATGTAACATAATTAACCTTACGTTTAGTTTAACTAAGATGCTTTTGGTTTTAAGCCAGCTAGATTCAGTTGGTGTCTCTGATTGCACCGTTCTCAATTCCCTTTGTCCGTAATTACTAGAACAATACGTCTGGGCGGGAATTGGAATCCGTCGGGGTTGAGAGAAAAACGGCTGATGTGACCTAGGGCATTGCCTGTAGGTTACTCCTCGAAAACCACACCTAAAACAAAATTTCCGTTTGGATCTACGACAATCAAGAAAATGGTGACCCTGCTGGTAACAATTCCAACACCTACGCTCTGGTGAAAGTCTCGTCTGTGTAAGAATCTCTTTATCCCCTACACTACTGCTTTCGACATTAATATATATATAGATTGATACACAATCTCAGGAAGCAACATGTGCTGGGATTGATATATTGCATAACTGGGGGATGATACTTGGATTGCTTCATTAGAGGAAACGGGTCCGAACTCACCAGAAATGGACTGACTAGATTCTAACAGATCAGGAGAACCTCTGACCTCAAATTCTCTGAAAGCCTAGAAAAAGTAATGAGGAGTTCCTCACCTCGAACCTCTGGTGGTGGGAAAAGACTTGGATCAGCGAATTCTTTGGGCTGTAGATGAACATCCACCAGTGGCGGCTATTGGGATGAAGCAAGTGAAGCGCCGATTCACCTATTTTTTTTTCTTTCAATAATTTCTAATATTTAATTACTTAAGTAATTTCGTTTCTTACTGTAAAACAGTAAAATCTTGAATAAAATTAGTCACGAGAGCAATGCAATTAGCATGAGATACTCAAAACACAAATCACAGGCGTTGTACCTGCCCCTGTTATGGAGCAACACGAACGTAAAGCATAAAGACACTTTCACTAAGCTTAGCATTGAGTTAAGCAGTTGAAGCGATATGAAAATTCTAGGCGAACGTTTCAACAGGAAAGACGCGTTGCCATGACAACAGACTTCCTACGCTGTCGTATACAGTGCAAACACCGGCGATATTGGCCGAGCCAGAAGCGTTTTTAAAGAAAACCAACAGCGATTCACTATAAGTTTACAGCTTTCAGATACGGTGGATCGCATCGGTTGTACGTTGCATTTTTTTAGTTGCTTTGACGGTGTTTTTAGTTTTTACGTCATTTAAGATTATCCAAGGAAAATTTCAGTTAAAAAGAAACGAAACTGAATGTAAGACAATATTTAATGAAGCTTTGATAAACACACATATTAATCAAAGAAGGCAAGTTGGAGGTGCCTTGTCTAACGAACAAATATTCAATGGAGAGTGACTTAGTTTATTCAGCGATGTGAACTCTCTGCTGGATGCAATGGGACATAAAGAATCTATTCAGATATTAGGTCTGACAATGTTTTAAACAGTAGGGTGATGATACAGAATTCTGATTTATATGGATGAGAAAACATAATGCCTGAAAATCTTTTAGAAAAATATAATAAGGAAACTATAAACTCAGAAGCTTTACCAAAGACAAGCAACATCTTGGCAATGGTAGTGAAGGTACGGAACACGAAATTAACGATAATGATTACAATTACGAAGTATCAGAAACCAAGAAAAGTGAGGACGAACATTTTGAAGAACTGAAATTAACGAAAATTCCATAGTATCTGAAGATGAAAATAATCAGGAAAAAGAAACCAGTAGTCGGCAGATCAAATCAAGTACCAAAAATAAAAAGAAAGTGAATTACTTGAAAAGGATGAAAGGTAAAGACCTACCTAAGATTCAGACATCCAAAGGGTGAGACTAAAACAATTTAAGACGTGACCAGAAATCGTCGAAAACTGACAACAACATGCAAAAAATTCATACAGCAGGGTTATGTTGCAGACAAGATACGCAGAAGAAAACGTACAACTTAAGAAAAGGGGTTAAACATTAACAAGTTTGTAAACGAATGTTTCTGAACACGCTTGGAATAGGAGAATGGTACGTTTATTTCTAATTGTAGAAGTGAGAAAAATCACAGCAACCCATCTTTTACAAAAAGATACACAAAACGTATTGAATCAGAAGATTGGAGATTTGGGCGTGAATTTCGTAGAGATTTACCCAAACTGCTAAGCCATTACTGCCGTCATGATACAAAGAAAGAGTATTCAAAAGATAACTTACGCTGATCTATACAAAGCATATGGTGAATATTGGACAATAAATAGCAGAATCTTCATGAGTAGGAAAACATTCGTCAAATGCGGGAAAGACATAAATATCGAAATATTTAATCCAAGAAAGGATAAATGTGACACATGTGTACAATATTAATTTAGAAATTAAAATGAAGAGAAATATAAAATTAACAGACAAGAAAATGCTCGAGCCCAAGGGCAAAAGGCAAAAGATAAAGAAAAAGCATAAAATGGAACAATTCATGCCATTGTCGTGGACTTACAGGGCGTCAAAACCCGCCCTGTTATTAATGTTAGCAGTCTTCATTTTAAAACAAAACTTTTGTGCTATAATTTTACTTTGTATGACGTAAATACCAAAAATGCAGTTTGTTACTGGTTCGAAGAGACACAGACTAATCTCCAAGCATTATCGTTTGCGATAATGCTTGTTTCTTTTCTACATTTAAATTTGAAATTTTTGCGAAATTCAATCAGAATGACGCCTAACTTCGTAGAAAGCGTTCCATCATACGATTTCTCGCCGATACTATACTTTCTACTATGCTTCGGTTGAAATAACTTAATCAAAATAAATAAACATGATCAATTAAATTGATTCATCTCACTGGTTCCGGAACTTCTCAAAAATAAACCCGTCAACTCCTTTCCCTTCTGATCCTGTTGAATACATAAAAAGGGAAGATTCAGCGAGCCGTAGAGAGTCTCTCTACCGTACTACTTCCTTTGCCTATCGTATTACAAGTGGAAACGGCCCTTGAAATGATCAATCCAAATCCTTTGCCAAACCCCTATACCCATCATCTATATCAATCACAGTTTCTCTCCCCAAATATTTCCTGTCTGTCTTTCGCCAAATGGCTCGAGTGGCCTGGGTTATCGCTTCGTCTGGATACCAAGCCTAACACCTCAAAGCCGGCAACGAGATGTATCTACATGACGAAAGGCCCGCATAATTGCGCCGGACGAGGCGTCCAGTTTCTTTGCTGAAAACCTCGCATCCTTAGAAGCCCCATGGCTCTCTTATTACTCTGGTTCGCTGGCTAGATAAACAGTATATGGCAGGTTTGAGTTCTCTAAATTAATTTACCGATTGATGAAGATGCGGTCAGGTAAAAGATGTGAATTGAACATTTCTATAGT
Source organism: Ignelater luminosus (assembly GCA_011009095.1). NCBI lineage: Eukaryota > Metazoa > Arthropoda > Insecta > Coleoptera > Elateridae > Ignelater > Ignelater luminosus. Next base: position 9,971 of record VTPC01005915.1, read on the forward strand.
TTCCTTATTATATTCTTCTAAAAGATTTTCAGGCATTATTAAAAACATTCTCATACCTGATATCTAAATAGATTTTTTATGTCTCATTGCATCCAGCAGAGAGTTCACATCGCTGCAATAAACTAAGTCACTCTCCATTGAAAAGCAGTGTTCAAGCTCTTGCTGCTTGTGACGAAAAGCGCATATTTTAGTCTCTTGATCCATCAAATGCCACCCTTTGAGTCTCTAAGCCAACAGCTCCTCTTGGCATCTAGAAAGATTCAAATCCTGAACTAAGTCGTTTAGATCAGCCTGGCTTAATTTGTGGGACTCTTCAGACTCACCTTTTAGAAAATCAGGGTCTCCTCCGACAGTTTCTTCTTCAGCCAAATCGGCGTTTATACCTTCCTCGAGATCCGCAGTCCAAGTTGTTGATAGAGTAGGAACTGGCAGCTTTGAGCTATGTGAGATTTCACTGAGTTTCTTGTTTTACTTGTTACACCAATCTTTGTAATACCAAAATAACAGTCTGTATAATGGTCTTTGGGCTTCCTTCATACCAGTGGAACTGCAAATGGCATGTGAAGTCCTTATAACCGTTAAGCCAGCTTGTAAGTTGTGTAACAGGGGATGAACAACAAAATGTGGGGCCCAGGGTTTGTTTTGATCACCGATTTTGCACTGAAACTACAGGTAGTAATTTTTCTTGATCGACAGCGTAAGTTTTCTTGGCTGGGCTTTTAAGGTCACCTCGCCACAAACAGAACCAAAATTGCCAGGATGGTTTACATAAGTGCAAAGCATGTTAAACAGAATGTCTAACGTAGCAGTAACAACGGTAGCAGAAATGATTAACAAACTAAACTTATAATAATAAGCGATTAACGTAAATAGAGAGCAAGAAATATAGCTGATATACCCGAAAGGCAGTGATCGAATGAAGCTCTTGGTATGTAGTCTTTTTGAGTCCTAATCGTGTAATCCCTGAAATTAGTCGTGTTCCCCCCCCCCCCACTATTAACTCATAGAACGATTCCTGCAAACAAATGAATGAAGCCGGATCTGTTTTATGTAAAAAAGATAGATTCTTAATCATTCCAGCCCATAAAATGCAAAAAAAACCGGCTAAACTCTAAAATACGTAATTGATGTTATCTTCAAGATACAAGTGCATTAGATTAAGTGAAAGAGGTGAGAATTCTAATTGATTAAAATCATGGAGTAGGAGAGAGTGAGAAATACTGTTAACCGCACGACTAAAGTCTATGTAGATAACATTGGTCGCATTCATAAGACTCAACGGTTACCGCTGCGTTACCTTTCCAGCCGCTGGCGTCTGATGAAAACAAACATTAGAGCGGAATCATAATATCATGTGCAGATGTTAAATTTACTGTTTTCGCCAGTACACTCAACAGTTTTCGCAAAGGTAGCGTATTTTAAAAGTGCTACAAAACATGGCTGACCGCTTCCAAGGTAGCGATAAGGTTGCGCTACATTCGTAAGAAATCAGTTCCGCAACTGTTGAGTCTTATGAATGCGACCATTGACTTGCAAACCATGATCAATATTTTCACAGACATATTAAGTACATGAAACAAGCCAGATTAGTAACCGTAGATATTCCAGATATAAGCCCATGCTGTAGGCTAGAGATACAGAGCTGTAAATGTTTGTAAATTTGCTCACACAATCAATACTTGTTTGAATAGTTTGGCAAAATTAAGGATGATTGCTATTGGGCGATATAATTAGCGAGTAAGGCGGAATCTCTTTTTTCAAAAACTGGGCTGAGTCTAGTTCTCTTCTATTTCTCCGAAAATGTGGAGGTCTTAATAACTGAATTGAATAAAAGAGACAGCAAAACACAAACCTGCAATCTCGAATTACTTAAACAGCTAGAAATCATCCCCGCCGTAGATTTATTAAGAACTTTTTCCAGAAATTTCAAAATAGCTGCAATACAGGGCATGGTCTCCGTATTAATGTCACTGATATTGGTTAAGTCATGGTCAGTAAGAAAGAAACTAGAAAATGTATCAGCAAAAGCATCTAAGATTTGTTTAGTGATTCGTGTTTCTTGTTGCTGACGAACCAGACAGCAGAATTCTTTCGAATCCATTTAGTAGATTATTCAACAGAAGTAAGGCATGCAGCGTTGGCATGCAAAAGATTTGAGTTTTTACCACTGTCCTGATTTTTTTCAAATTCATTGTAATAAAAGAAGGTGTAAGATCTTTTCCATTTTTTCTTATAGTAATTTTTGATGCGTAAATTCCGTATAATATCAGAATTAAACTAAGGATGATAAAGCTGCTCTATCCTAAAAGTCATACTGGAAACAAAGATATCAAATGTCTCATAAATAATAGAATCAAAAGCATTTACAACAATGTTAATGTCATTAACGTTATTCAGGAATGACCAGTTAATACTGCAATAGTGGTGATACACTCCTATAAAATCAGTTTTGCTAGGATTATATCTCCAGTTATTGGCACTAGAAAATTATACAGTCTGAGTTCCAGTAGATAGATCAATAGATATGGAAGGAGCAGAATAATAAGAATCAATCGGAACAAGAAAAAGCTTTTGCCGAGTTTTATAATTATTGGGAATTGACAATATCAAATCCACGAGCTTTCCGTTCTCACTTAGGATGTTATTGTAGGTACTGATCTAGTTTTAGCGTTTCGCAGAACATATTTAAATAAAACAACTTTTAGCAGTTAGAAAGTCTAGTAAAAAGCGATGATATATTGAAATCACTGAGAACAAAAACTGGCAAATCAACTAAAAGTGATTATACTGCCTCAAAGAAGTTTCTAAGATCTGTTACTGATAAATCAGGAAGTATACAAAATGTTACTTAATGTTAGGCACTTACTTTAGTGGATATTTTTTGGACCAATTCTAAGTCAAAAAGTTCATATACATGTATGTCCTAAAATGCTTGGTTTTCGACATTCTTGTTTTCCATAGAAGTGTAAATATCTCAAGAACTGTTAGAAATAAAAGGATCAAATGTAGTTTGCTGAAGAGGTCTTTTAGAATGCTATTCAAAAATAAAATTAAAAATATACCATTTTATTTAAGAAAAATGCATGTGACGTCATCACTCGGAAATTGATGACGGCACGAACATGCAAGGTAAGTCAGAATAAACAAGATTAAAAATGCTAGTTTACCTGTCTTGGCGTTTTGGGGAAATATTATTGGTACTGAAATTATATAGTTTATTCCATTCGTACTTTCCACACTGTAGAATATTCTACATAAATTATGTTCTACGTTACCGACAGTTGACTGTACCTATATTTCTATAGTATATCATATTTTCCTCTTTTCCATTGGTCAATATCTATTGTCCTTTTACGATAAATCACCCCTATCTGTTGTCCTATTAACAAAAAAGAAGTTTATAAGAAGGAAGATGAAATAAGGCTAACAAGAAAATATATTGTAGTCTTTATTATAAAAATGAAAAATTCAATACTCTGTTACGGACAAAACTGGGATTAGTGACCCATCGGCAGCGCAACTATATATAAAACCAATATGGAACTTGTAATACTAGCCTTCATACAGTCGAAGACGGGCGTGGGCGAGGAAGACCTAAAGCAAGAGAAAGACGATAATAATAATGCGATAAGCTTAGGGGTTTCGAAATCGAGAAGGGCCAGCTGCAGTAGAAGGTCGGTGACCTACTTTTAAATAGAAGGCCCTACAGTTGATCTTTGTATCTAGGTCAATAAGCGAGATGTTTGCCAAGGTCAAACCGAAGGTTCGAGCGATACACAAATAAACGAGATTAAGATTGTACTGCACCCAATTTAGATACTTACTTTCCTAATTCGGGATTAAACTAATAATATACCCGTATGTGAAGGTCAACGTCCTTGATTCCGGAACAGCTGATTCCTAAAATATTCTAGAAGTATGCTCAGAACACAATAAAAGATAAAGATAAGTTAATACTATCTATTAGCATACTGTGAAAGAATACAGGAAGCAGGTTACATCAGTCCTGGTTACACTGTTTGTAAAACTTATTTACAAGCACCTAGAAAAGTCAGATAAGCACATAAAAATACATAAAATATAAATACACATAGAATGGGACTGGTCGCATTATTAATATATACGGTTTAGCAACCAAGCACACTGCATAAAACGCTAGTAACATGAAGGCAATACGAACACTTAAACAGTGAATCATCCGTAAATATTATAAATTCAGCGGTCATTTATGAAAGCAACATGAATATTATAACGTGAAAAATATAATGTAGCGATAATTTAATCGAATTCGTCACCTACAGGTGTTTTACATTCAACCTTGGAACAATCTGACAAAGTTTTATAGTAACGAGAATATACGTTATCAACATCTAACATAAATAAACGATCAAGACAAGCATTGACTTTCTAAATTTTGTTCTTAAAAGTACAAACAAGAAAATTGATAAATCTCGGAACAAATTTGTTACGTTACAATTCGATAAACAACGGATTTCTATTAAATAAACAATAGCATAAGGCTTTTCACCACTGTGAAACGATACGTCGAGTTTTTCACTGTTGTGAAAGGATCTTATAAGGTCTTTCACCACTATGAAGCGATGATTCATTAACCTTGACGAGACGATATTATGCAAGTATATTGGAATATAATTGCGTCTCTACCTTGACCAGTTGTAAGCGTCAACGTTGCTTCTTCATAAAAGATATTTAAAAGGGTAAAATTATTTGCTATATAGTTGAAACTAATCCAATAAACCACCAATTTGTTTGCACGGAAAACCCTTAACTCACAGCACTGGTTCACACAAAGTTTAACTTTCTTTCAAATATCTATACAGAGCGAGGCAGTACAAATCTCGTGGAGGTTCGATAAAATGTTCAGATATAACGAGAAAAATAACGGTACGGTAGTTTAATGAGAGTTCGCTGTGAATTTGTTTAGTAGGTCCGCCCAGCGGGCGAGGATTTTAGAGATGCGGGGCGATAGCGACACGTCTGGTGTATGGTGCTGTCTGAAGCGTATTTCGCGATGACAAAATTTATTCGTGATGGTTACACTCAGGCAACACTTCAACCGCTTAAACTATTTCTCGATAATTTGCGAAATTACCCAAGTCTAAACTTCACAGGGGAAGAACACGGAAAACCCATGTTTCTTCTTCCTTCGATAACTCTTGTTGAACCCTCTCTCGAATTCTTTTGCGAAAATGCATAATTCTCAACCTCCCCCCCCCGAAAAGGTGGGTCTAGCAAATAACTGATTAATCAACATTCATGACGACAGGTCAACCAATAAAATAAATCAAGAAGAGTGTGATTTAGCTAGAAATTCAAACGTTGCACTCTGCAATTATAGAAAAATAAATCTTGTTGAAGCCAGACAAAGTGATAGTTTTATGGTTTAAAAGATCAAGACCAAAAGATAAGAATACAAAATTTGTTGAATTGCAAAAATTAAATCTGAAAAATACAAATTCAGAAGCAATTTTATTTTCTGCAAAGCAAAGCCTTAATCTAATCTAATCTAACATTAAGAAAACATTCTTATAAGAGAATTCTAATAAGATTCAACTTTCCCAAGCCATAAATTTAATAATGTCAAGGGGCATTAAACCAAGGGGCTTTTATGCTACAGAAAGACGATAAAGTTAATTTCTAAGAAGAATAACGTATTTACAAAAGAAAAAAATTGAATATAATAAAACATATTTTGTCATTTACAGAAATTAATAATGCGTTAAGGAAAGATTCAATTATTTCTGAATTTTCCTAACACGTTCAGAGAAGGTTCACTTATTCCTGAATTTTCCTAACAACTCTTAAACGAAATTATAATAATTATGTATTACTTGAAAGGTAAGCAAATCTGCAGTCTTCAGGAAACACGTCAAATTCTTCCTCTTGTTCATTTTAAAGGTCATTTTTATCTAGTATATCATTGATTTATTTTTAATGATAATGACCTTTTTTATTTATATTTTAATTGTTATTAACGGGTTTGTAGGTCTTCATTAATAAAACGAAGCTAGTTCCAAGCTTTCGTACATATATTTGTACTTCTTCGGGGAAATCTACAGTAATTACAAACTGATATATTGTTAAAATTAAGAATATTTTATTAAATAAAGACCTACAAACCCGTTAACAACAATTAAAATCTAGTATATCATTGTCAATATTCAGTGAATCTCTGTTGATGCACCCAAGCCCTGTGCAATTCCTGCACATGTTGGCGCAGTTCAGGCTACTCTTTCGACACTCACAGTTTTGGACATTCGCCTTTGCAACTGCAAACAATGAAGAAGAGTAAGTCTTTAGGAGCAGCAGCGTTTGTGGTAGTAATAGAACCAAGATGGCTACCAATATTTTTCCAACCCCACTTTAACGGTTTTTTCTTCACATTGCGCCAATGCTGCACTTGATGGTAGACTTTATACAAATATTGTGCAGCTGCTGAAGTGAGAGGAAGTGTAGCCAACTTAAACATGGTATGTATAGGCTGCTTTGGGATAGCCTGCAAGTAACATTGGTGGTATAGAGTATTCAAATCTTCAGCAACGGAAGAAATGTTTACCAGCATCAACTACTGCATGTGGGTCTGCGTTTGGGTCGTTGACGTTTTTCACGAAGAATGTTTGTAATATTAGCAGTGAGACGCACGGAACAACGATCGAAAGCAACTGAACAATAAACAAGGGAGCTCGAACGGCCTTGGAAGGGCAAGTGGCCCGCCGGTACCTCGTCCCTCCCGCTTCCCTGACTTCGTTCCGACCCCTCTCAAACCTAGCCTCTGTCCCTCGTAACTATACTAAAAGACTGCAAGAATAAAATTATGGAAAGAGAAGCAAAAGTTACGATTTCACTACTTTTTTTGCCAAACTGGGAAATAATCACATTTTGCCTCCTCCAGATTTCCGTAACCGTTAACTGCTGCACAAAAATGTATAAAACCATTTTCGTTTTAAATGTAATGTAGATTAATTTGGTATACTACATACTTTCGGCTAGACCTTATAGTTTTCGAGATATTTGCGAAAAACTGTTGAAAAAGTGTAACTTTTTATTACTTGCTAAGAGGAGGACATAGAACAATTTGGCGTGGGATAGAACTTTTTTTTTGGATGTTCGACTTTGGTCATTTTTTGAGCTAATTTTACTGTTCTATTTCGAGTTCGTTGAAAATAAAAATTTTGTGAAAAATCAACTAGACAACGTCATGGTGACAATTTCCCTTTGCCACTATTGACTTAAACATCAAAATTTTAAATGTCACTGCTCTTACTTTTAATTTTTTTATAATGTTTAAATATTTTATTATAATTTGTCTTTTTGTGATAAATTTATCGTTAGAACAAAAAGGTGGTACTGATGTTGATTACTGCAAGCTTAAATGTAAAGATAAAGACCATTTTATATGTCAACTAAAACACGTAAATAGAAATTAAATGGTAAGATAAGTCTGCACATTGTTTATTTCCTTCTTTTTAGAAATGCGAAAAGGCACCGGGGTGTAAAAAATTTAAAGATCTAAAATTAAGTGAAAAAGAAAAGCAAGAAATAGTTGATATACATAATAAGTGGAGAAATGATATTGCATTAGGTAAGAAACCTTGTAAGTCTAAGGATGGAAAGGATTTTCCTAAAGCTGCTGCTATGAATGAATTGGTATTACAAAGAAAATATTGCAGCGAATATAAAAGTTTTCATATTTGATTTAATGTTTTTAATATTGCAGGTGTGGGATAAGGAATTAGAATTTCAAGCACTTTGTTGGGCAAATCAATGTAAAACTAAAGGCGATCCTTGCCGAGTTATTTCGGATGGTATAAGATTGCATCATTGGTGTCCAATATAGTTTTGATTGATGTCTTTATGTAGGTAAACTTCCTGCTGGGCAAAACATAGCGTGGAGTAAAAGTAAATCTGTTTCTGATCTACTTAAAGAATTCCATAGTGACTGCAAGAAGACAACTCTAGCACAAATTAAAACATTCAAAGCAAGTGGAAAAAGTGCCACGTAAATAGTTATTTGTAGTATTTATGTAGATATTGACAGAAATCATTTTTAAGGCTTCCAGTATCGGTGTTGGACTGTTGGTAGTTAAATAATGGCTTACAATTACATGATTGAACCGTATCAGTTTAGATTCCATATATTCGACAAATCTTGTTTTGTTTTTAGTATAAATCTCGCCTTAAAAATATGCAACCAAATCTACAAGAGTATAACAGAGTTTTCCCGCTGGGTTAGTAGCAAAACTTTTTGATCAATCGCTTGGCCAGCCATCTTGATTAATGTGTACTGTATATTTTGTTGTTCTTGTCCTTTATTTTTTTGAATTATTGTTTTTATTTGTACGATAATAATGTAGGTAATTATTCTTCACATCACAAGCATCCAAAAATTATACGTATTTATGCTAGGGCCTAGAAATCAGGATCTCTAAGCAATTAACACCTTAATGCAACGTGTACAGTAGGAATAGACGCGAACGGGTTTCCTACTCTTAATGTAATAGGAATTTGTAAACTCATTCATTGTCTAAGCCAAAGTTTTTCAGGTTGTGCTATGCGAAGCACCGTTATGTCGCAAAAGGAAAACAGTACTCCAAGTTTTATGTCAAAAAGCATTACTTATACATCAAGTGTGCTGCTCCTGAAATGTCTTACAATTTATTGGCATATCTGGCTGGACCTTTCACGTCGGTTGACAAAAAGAAAGAAAATTGTAAACATGCTCAAGTTTTAGTTTAGAGGTGGATCAGTCCATCTCATAGCTTGTTGTGTGTCTTGATTTTGCTTGCTATTTCTTTCCACAGTTTCTAAGCTTTTTGTGACTCGTTAAAGCATTTCATTCTTGGTATTCCCTCACAACTTTCTTGCAGTGGTTTCCATTTTGTTATTATCTTGATTACTTTATTTTCATTACTTCTCATACCTTAATATGCCCTATAGTAATTCATGATTTATCATAGGTCTGTATATAAATTCCAACCAGTTCGTAGGTCCTACTATAGTTCTTATTACTTCTCTCTTGAAGATCCCAAGCTTTTTTTCCCGTTTTAGGCCAGGGACTACGTTTCTGCAGCGTATTTAATAAATAACTGGTCTTAGACTGTAATAGATTTGTTTTTTGATTTTGATCTTCATTTTATCTTCTTACTTTTTAAATTTTTTTTATTACTATAATACACCCTATCTGCTGCCCGAATTTTTTGATTTATGTCCCGAATGCTATCGTTTGCATTACTTACTTTTATTTCTAGGTAGGCGGCTGACTGCATTTCTTCAAAAATATGTTGTCCTGCAGTAATATTTGTTCTTTTATCGTGTTTTTCGTCAAGTTTTGTATACTTAGTTTTGTTCTGATTGATTCTTAGTCCTCTTTCTCTTGCTTCTTCTTCTATCTGTTTAAATGTTTCTTTAATTTATTATTAAGTCGTCTGCATATACCATGCCTCTATGAATATTAACTCATTATCCTTTATCCGCTTGACTACACTTTCTATTGTGATATTAAACAGTATTTGTGATAGAGCAAATCCCTCTGGACTTCTAACATCATATGCTATTGGTATTTTTCCATTGCCATTTGCCTGAATCTCAGCAATTTTAGCGGACTTTTCAATTTGCCATCTTTTATTAACTACTTCCTATCAACCTTTTTGAATGCTGGTTTAAACACAATCATTAACATGCGATGCAGAGATGTTTTCATAATTTGTTTAACAGTGCGAATTGTATCTGCTGCTGATTTCCCTGGACGGAATGCACATTAGTAATCTCGTATTGCTGTTTTGTCTGTAGACTTGACTTGTTTTGTATCAAGTACTACAACTTTGTAAGGCTTTCTTTGGAATTGGCATAACTTTGCCTTTACACCATTTTTGAGGCATCATTTTTCCTCATATTTGTTTTATTAGATTAGAAATTCTCTTATGCAGCTTAATCCCCCCCATATCTTCTCAACTCTTCATGTATACTATTGCTACCTAATGCTTTACATAATTTTATTTTCTTTAATACTTGTGTGAATTTTTTAAATTCTAATGGTATTACTGTTTCCTCTTGTTCTTCTTCATCTCTTTCTGTCTCTTCTACAGTTATTCCATTCAACAACTTCTCAAAGTAAATTTTTTATATCTCTTTTTGCTTTTGTTTCTTCATATATTTTAATTCTTCTTTGCTCGTCTCGTGTTTCTTTCACTTTTATTTGATTTGTTCTGTACAAATCTTTTATTTCTTGCATTACCTGCTCTATCTATTAATTCTTCTTCTGCTTATATAATGCTGTTATTTCTGTCCTTTTTTGCCTATCATATCTTCTGATACTTTTTCTAAAAATACTTTTAATATTTCTTCATTCTTCTTCTACTTGCTAGGGTTTCTTCTAATATTTTTTCTGTTTCTTTTCTGTACTTTTTTCTTATTTTCTGCATTTGTAATCTTTCTATCGCCCATCCTTTATCTTCAGATTTTCTAGCTATATTTCTATTAGTCTTTTGTTCAAGTTATGCTACGACTAGGTGGTGATCAGTATTTGCGTTAGCTCGTCTAAATGTTTGGACTGCTTGTATTGCTGTTGCTCATTTTCTATTAATACATTGTCAATTTGACTACCATTATTTCTTTTGGATATTCTCCATACTAACTAATGTATTACTAAATCTATTTGGGCAGCAGAGTTGCAAAACTTTTGTTTTTCATGCACAAAATACTATTTATCAGAGATATTTCGCGCTCGAGAATCTTGATCCGAACCTGGAACACCTTAGTCACCTAGCGGTTTTCCGATTTATAACTTAATGAAAATTGTAACGAAATCAGTGTCTACTAGAACCCTAAACTGGTGTCCATGAATGCTAATGGGAACCAACAGTCGGATGTCTGACATATCGGGGATGGTGCGGCGGTAAAGAAGAGAATTTCAGGACGTAATACCTCTTATTCCACAACATTAACAGGTTAGAAAATGTCTGCTCTGGTCGCATTTCTAACAAATAGTTTCTGGCTTAGGCATCGTTAATTCAGCACTCTTGGTTGCTGGGTTCGTTAGTTTTTACCTATCTTGATTCCGTACTACGGGCGGCTGGCTTATTTCTAATTCGGGTTTGCTTGTCTCTGTCGTGGCCGTAGCCGTAGCCGTCTAGCGTTTACTCGGTGCCGGTGTCACAAGCTTAGCCTCATGCTTCGGTTTTAGCTTTCTGTGAAGTTTTTCGTTAAGGTACAGACGATATTCCAATAACAAATTGCGGTGTAGCTAGAATAATTCCCGTTACTCAGTCATGCCACTATGTCTTCGGAATACGGTCTGGATGTCGACGATGTACTTATAACTCATACGACTAATCTCGGTTACTAGGTTGATTCTGTAGTCGGACGGGAGAAAAAAATCGTGAAAGTGCCGGAGAAAACTGGATCATTTTGTCCAACAGCCCTAGTTATTTCTATTCTACTCTAGTCCATGACATTAGTTTGGGTAACAATACTTTAAAATATTGTGACGAGCACTCACTTTGTCCAACTTTTCAAAGAAAGTAGCGGGGTCTATTTTCCCAGCAAAGTTGATTCTCCATTCGGGGGTTTTAATATTCGTGGTCTAAGTATTTGTCTCTGACACTGTTGTCATTGGTACTTGCCTGGTTGTTACGGGAACGTGTTTACGGCGAAGTATAATAGATTAGTTTGACTCGGGAATGAGGAGCGGCGATGGTGAACAGTGTGTACAACTGGCAGGTTGAGTTAGGATATATTAATTAGGAGAGCAATCAACAGAGCTGTAAAACATCGAGGGCAGATGATCGGTTGTGTCGTAATCGGCACAACAATCGGGGGAAAGTCAGATCGAGACCAGAGACTCAAACTCGGGTCTGCGAAGAACGTGAGGGTAGAGTCACCAGCTGTATAGCTTTACACAACAGTCTTTTGTAACACTGGCAAAGTCAAACTTCTCGAGTTCATCTATTAGCCCTCTCTTTTTCAGCCTGTACTCCTAAGCTACTCTTACATCGGCTTGCTTAGAGGCAAGGTTGGAGCCTCAAGTTAGAGTCTGATGCTGACGTCTTGGTATTCTGGTATTTTCTCCTTCGAGAAGGTTGGTTGTGTCCTGAACCGGGATGGTTCTTAATGTCTCGGGCACCAGAATTGGTCATGAGGTTTATTTCTAATGGCTCATGGACAGCTTCTGCGAAGACACGGTCGTCTAGGTGTTAAAACAGGAAAACTGAACACCAAAATAAAACTCTCAAACTATAAACTTTTCTGTTGTACTCAAACTATAAACAAAAGCAGGCAGTACAAGCTAAGCGGAGTGCAAGTCAAGCAGAGTTAAAGCCAAGTGAAAAAGCATGGAAATACGTCGAGTTAAATGCTCTGTAGCGTCATTTTTTAAAAAGTAGAAATTCGAAGATTTACTTTTAGGATAGTGACGTCACGCTAAACTTTCATGGAAAAAAGGCCTTGCTTTTGATCTTTTTCAAACGTACTTAATATCTCTTTAGAAATATTCTAAACGTTTACACATTGTAAATTTTCGTAGAAGGTAAAAAATTTTGCTTTTTTCTAATTCCTCTTAAAGTACCTACTGCAATATTTTCTTAGAATGCTTAAGCATTATCTTCATCTATGGAAAACGTCGAAAACTACAAACCTCATTTCTTTGTTATACACAGGTACAGATATATAAAAAGCTTGTCAACATTTTACAAATTCTCTCTTAGTGTCTGTATCTCAGCCAAACATCAACTCATATCAGTTCCACAACAATTGTAACAACTTGTTAAACTGTTTATAGACTTTAATAAATAAGAGTTATTATTTTATTATTTATTTATCATTATAAACAATCGGGACCGATGAACAGCTCTATCAAAGTCCGGCTAGACAAAAAGGGCCTGAAGAAACCCCGAAAAATGCTTCAAGCAGGGCGATCGTCTCTATGCTGTACAGTGCTGTCAGGTCGTAGAGGAATCCAAAGAACTTTCCACATTAATAAAAACGTTTTGTTACTTAATAAGTGTTTGTTTTTCAGTCATTTTCATGACATTGTAAATACTCATATTTTTTTAATTTCAGATCCGATAGGTTTACACAGTTCATTTGGTGGGAATCATCTAAGATTGGATGCGCTAGAACGGAATATGGCAAGTTGTTATAATTTAATGTCAGTATTGTTAATTGTTAGTACGTACGCTTTCCAGAATATCCCAAAAAAGATGTGATGGCACATCTTACGTGTAATTATGCAAAAAGTGGCAACGAAGAGGGAAAGCCAGTTTATCCAGAAGGAGAACCGTGCAAAAAGTGTTCTAAAGGAACAAAATGTCATGCAGAATTAAAAGGTTTATGTGCAACAAAACCATCCAAATCAGGTATGAGGAATTTAGCGAAGTTCCAACCACGACTGCATTTCATGCTGTTTCTTGTTGTAGAATATCCGAACATTTGCAAATTTGCAAAACAAAAAAAGGAATGCGTGCCATTTTTAGACCTGACTAAAAGTAAAGAAACATCAGGTGAGAATTCAAATTTTCTGAAACAAGCTTGTTGAACAAACTTTTACGTTTTTGGGTTTTTATGTTAGCTGTTATAAGCTTTTTGTGACTTTTTTCTATTATTTTGCAATATTTTGGTTTAAGTCAGTGCTGTAATAATAGAATATACGCATAATTTATTTTATTGTAGCTACTAAGAAAGATGAGAAGGAAAAGAAGGAACCTGCAAAAGGTAAGTAACTTTTTTTATTTTTTTAACTCTGTTGAATTCTAGTTATTTTTTACTAAAGTTTACTTTTTTCTGTTTTAAGGTGACAAATCAACTACTAAAAACGCTGTTTCCGGAAGAAAAGGTTAATTTGCTAAGCAAAAGTTTGCTGCATCTATATTTTAGAATAATATTTAAGAAGAAGACATAGAGGTTTCATTTCATTTTTCATTTTCAAAATTATGAATTGACCATCGCACCTCCAGATTGTTGTTTCGTCCTTGTTTTGGAATAACAACAACAGTGCGAGGATTGAGTTTGTACCTCATATAGAAAAGTTAAGTGGAGAGACATACACAATCCTCACACTAAAGACAGTCAAGAATGGCCATCTTGAAAATTTGTAGAAAGACTGTGGGCTGGCGTGATTTATACAGGGTAGAATCTGTTAAATTAATTACGGCTATTCGATATCTAAAATAATCTGAAATTGATTATGAGTTGCGGATTAGTTTGCGTTTGTAGCATCTTCACTAACACACATATTTACAGGTCCTAAACAAACTGGAGCAAATGGTAAGTTATTAATAAGCTAATTCTAACAATTACTAATTGGTTGAATTAGAAAGGGAATCAGAAGGCGAGGAATGTAGAGAGAGTAAGTCAGATGATTATTTTTGTTAACTATAATTTTTAATTAACCTAAATATGTTTTTTAGCGAGAATTGTTGTTTACGATTCAAAGGGTACGCACTAATGAAAAAAAATTATTAGAATAATAATACTGATAATTGTTTAAAATTTAGGTTTCCAGCTGACACCTTTAATAAGATTTCCAGTTATTTTATTTATACTATTAATTCTGTAATATTTATTATTTATAATATTAAATGTATTGAATATTACGTTTGAACGTATATCTTTTAATTAACACTGAAAACTTAACGCATCGAAATAGCAACGCAAAGTTTGCACTCAGTATGTTTTGATTTGTAGTCACCTGTACACCTGTTTCCACATGATTTACTAGTGCAAATCCAATTTTCCAAGAAAATTTATTTTGTCAGTAATGAAAGAAGACAAAAAGCAGTTTGTTCCCTTTTAAATGATTATTCCATCCTGTTAAACATTTTATTTCTAAACCAATTGCTACGTGCTGAAATGAAGCCTGAAGCTCTACTGGAAAATGTTGAAAAGGCTCAATCTTTATTATTGATGTGAAAACTTTAAGTTTGAAGCTCAGATAAACAGAAGGCTGTTAGATAAAGCAAGAACAATGTTCATTAACACTGAGCTTCCTAAGCATCTTTGGGGTAAATCAATCATATGCGCTGCCTATCAATTAAACAGATTGCTTAGAAACACATTACATGGAGTGGAATTCCATCGGAAAAATGGTATAGAAAAGTAAATTTATTAAAACTTCGAGTATTCAGTTGTAAAGTATAGGCCTACAGTTTTGTTGAACTATAATTAATCACGTCAAAAAAAAGAAGTCTGTTGTAATTTTATCAAGTTTTTGTATATTCAGAACTTTGTTAACACTTTTATTTTACTTTCAATTATTCTCTGTATAATAAGAGGCTTGTAAATGTGTTTTATTACAACCTCATTAGGTTATGGACACCAGTAATGAAAAGTGCATAAAACAGAAAGAACTGAAAACAAGTTGTGCATTTCGTGTGTGTCAACGTGCAACGTGTTGTTGAGGTTGGCCTGAATTCTGGAAAACTGTTTTCTATAAACTTTGATAAAAAAGAAATAAATATGGCATGAGTCGATAAAGTTGTCATTGAAAAGTTGTCGGGTGTGTCTAATTAGGCCAAATGAAAAATATTAATTAGTTTGCTTTTAAAAAAGCATAATCTCATTGATATCGTCAATGGTGATCGAGACAAACTTGTAGTGCCTGCAGCTGGGGCATCGGATGCTACCTATTTAACTGATTTAAAGAAATGGGAATCCGATGATGCTAAGGCTATGCTGTATATTATGACAATTCTAGACGATGAGACATCAACTTTGGTTATGACTTGTACTAGTGCTAAAGAAGTATGGGATAGTCTGATTTCAGTTTTCGAGCAGCAGTGAACAACGGTTAGACCGATCTTTTTTAGATAGGACCGCGACGCAACTGAGGATATTGCTACTCATGTTGCAAAATTGCAAAAACTTTTTTCTGAACTTAATTCAGCTTTAAAGAAGTAAAAGGGAAATAAATTAAGCGACAGAATTTTGATAGCATGAATTTTGTCTACTATACGACCACACTTCAGAGACTTCAGAATGTGTGGGAGGCTATGCCCAATCTGGATCGCACCCTGAAAAATCTAGTAGAAAAGCTGAGGACTATTGAGCAACGTGATAGTGTAGAGGTGCAAAAAACAGCTTTTTTGTGTCACAAACTCAGAACAAACAAAAACAACTGCTTGTTAATGGCGATATAAAATAAAGGCGAAGTTCAAAAAACGTTAAAAACATTAAGTGTTTTCGTTGTAAAAAAGGACATTTATCCTCTGCTTGTCTAGACAACGTTGGTAAAAATTTGCATCAAAATGTGTCCAAGCAGAAATACAGTTTCAAATGTAGCAGTACAACGAGCGCTACAAATTGGATCGCTGATACCGGAGCGGGGACTCATATAACCTTTAACAAGGATTACTTTGTAACATAGAAACCTTTTGTGGTCCCTTGTCGCATGCATAACTTTTGTAATGACTCAATGTCTGCCTCCTTAGGTCAAGGTGATATTACAATCGAAGTTAACATTGATAGAAACTTGGTCCGAACGACTGTGGAACATTTCTGGTATGTTCAAGATGCAACTCAAAATTTGTTTTCAATCAATAAAATAAGTCATATATTTCGAGCAGATGTTAAAGGCTGTACATTTTCTTTCAATGGAAAGATGACTTTGACTGGTCGTCTAGTAAGCAAACTGTGTATCTTAGACCTGAAAGTTGTGTACCTTGCCCAGGTATCAGATAGCTTGCAGCTATGACATGAACGACTAGGTCATCAGAATAAACGCCATGTGAAAAATGTAATGAGTTGTTATAGGGCTAATCTGACTGGAGATGAATATTGTGATGGATGTGTTTTAGGCAAGGCTCACGGGGGGCCATTTCGTAGTAGGTCTCATCCTCCTAAAAAAACAGAAGCAGTCATAAGTTCAGATATTTGTGGACCAATGGAAACAACCTCTTTTGATGGAAATCGTTACTTTGCATTATTTAAGGACAACTATAGTAGGTACCGACGTATATTTTTCTTGACACATAAAAATGAATTGGCTAACTGTTTGAAAATATTTCTGGCTGAAGCCAAGCAGAAAGGAATTTAAGTTAGGATTTTACGTTATGACAACTGAAGCAAATTCGTGTCACGTGAGACAATAAAAGTTGCTCGTGAGAATGGAGTTGAAGTTCGAACTAGCGCTCTGCAGAGAGGGAAAATAGGACAATATTTGAGTCTGCACGCACTATGTTGCAAAGTTGTGGGTACAGGCATGTAACGCGGCGGTATACTTATTAAATATGACTGGGCCTAGTAGCGAGGAAAATAAATCAGCATTGGCAGTTTGGACAGATGAGACAGTCAGAGATTTAAAACACTAAAAAGTGTTTGGAAATGAATGCTTGGTGCATGAAACCGAACAAAAACGTGAAAACTGGGATGCAAAGTGTATTCCAGGCATTCTAGTTGGTTATCATGGTCTTAGAGGTGTCTGGAACTGAATGCTTTGTGCATGAAACCAAACAAAAACGTAAAAATTGGAATGCAAAAAGTATTCCAGGCATACCAGTTGGTTATCATGGTCTTAGGGACGACTAAAGGACTTATGTTTCTACTAATAAAAGAACCTGTATAACTCATGATGTAGTGTTTAAGCAGGAAAAAGTAGTGGCTGAAGACAAATTGACAGTCTCAAAGAGGTCTCTTGCTTTGAGATACATGACGAAGAAGAAAGCAGGGTCACTTCAGAGCCTGAAAAAAATCCCAATCCTTCTATGGAAAATAATTACCTAAGACGCAGTAATAGAGTTAAGAATCTCCCGTCTTATTTAAGTAATTTTGTTCTTCTGGGAAAAGGTAATTTAACTGATCAGAAGGCTTTGAAATTTGACAAGGCTGAGCTGAGCCATGAAGAGTGAAAGTATTTCCTTGGCTGAGTCAAATAAGTGGACACTGGTCGATTCTCCTCAAGGTAAGAAAATAATTTCAAATCGTTGGATTCTAAATACCAGACTAGACTAGAGACCACATTCAACAAAAAGGTATAGGCTTCGATCACACGTTCAGTCCGGTTGCCAGATTTGATACTGTGCGTACTTTACTAGCAGTTGCAGCTACAGAATCATATGACCTGATGCAATTTGATATTCAGACTGTCTTTTTGTATGGTGAACTTAAGAATGAAATTTATGTGCAACAATTTGAATGTTTTCATGATGGAACAGAACGTGTTTGTAAATTAAATAGAAGTCTGTACGGGCACTGTTGGCACAAGAGATTTGCTGAACATATGAAAAAGTTGGGATTCTGCGTAAGTCAAGCAGATCCTTGTTTGTTTATTATAGATTCTGACAAACGCAAGCTAATGGTTGCCTTCTATGTTGATGATGGAATGATAAGTGGAGACAGAAAGAATATTCAAGAAATCTTAGAAAAGCTTAAGCTGGAATTTAAAATAACAATTGGGACTTTAGAAAGCTTTTTGGGAATGCAAATCAAGAATTGTGATGATGGAATTTATGTATATCAGGAAGCTTACATTAATCAATTATTGAAAAAGTTCAATATAAATGATGCTAAGTTCGTCTCTACTCCATGTGAGAACAAAAGTACTCTTGATTGTGATGATCCATCTCTCGATGAGAAAGTGCCTTATAGAGAAACTGTGGGGAGTCAACTTTTTCTAGTCATGTCAACACGCCTGGATATTTCATATGCCGTCAGTACTGTTTCTGAAGTGTTGGATTGTTCGAAACTGTCAGACGGGGTAGGTAAAACGTATACTGAAATATTTGACCGAAACATGTCAGTATGGCCTCTTCTACAAAAAAAAATTCTAGTTAAAACTGACTTGTTATAGTGATGCGGACTTTGCAAATGATGACAACATGCGTCGTTCCAGAACAGGGATTGCAACTACATTAGGAGGAGGAGCAGTCACTTGGGTGAGCCGAAAGCAGCAAACAACTGCTGTAAGCATAACAGAAGCTGTATACATTGCCCTGCTAAAGAGTTGGTATGATTGAGTCGCTTATTGAGAAAAGTTGGCAATCTGAAAGGAATTCCAAAACTTCTAGTGGATAATGCCAACCAAATACATTGGAAGTACGCTACCACTTTGCATGGCAAAAACTACAAGAACGAACCTTTGGTATTGACTACGTCAGAAGCTAGGACCAGCTGGCAGATTTCCTGACCAAGCCATTAAGTGCAGGACCTTTTAAGAACAATAGACAGTCTTTTATGGGGGTTCTGAGTTTGGGAGGGGGAGTGTTGAAGTAAAATTAATCACGTCAAAAACAAGTCTGTACTTTGTTCACACTTTTATTTTACTTCCAATTATACTCTGTACAACAAGAGGTTTGTAAATGTGTTTTATTAAAACCTCATTAAGAAGCGATATTAACAGCCACCAAGATCAGGTGATATCAACCCGAAGTTACCTGAAATATATCTTGAAACAAAACATTGGTAACGAAAAGTGTCGCATGTGTAATAGTACAGATGAATCTGTACAACATATAGTGTCGGATTGCACTTACCTTGCTAAGATCATCCACCAAGCAATCTGCAACATTAAAGGTTTAATACAGAAGGAAGTTCAACCATACTTTAAATAATCACCTGTTCTGGTGAGAGAAAACACTGATTGTAAGGTTTTGTGGAATTGTCCTATAAACATTGACAGGTCAGTATCAATATCAATATCAATACCTTTCCTTATTCTTATAAGTACTTCTCTTTTTACAATACCAACATTGACTGACCACAAGTCTATCTTATACATTTCATCTTTGAGTTTTAATGGATCTGTAAATACAAAACTTTTTAAACCGTTATTCGTGTTCTTTCGAGGCAATTCTCTAACTTGCACATTTTCGTTCACGAAATTAAATTTATTTCTTATGTAATCCTTTACCGTAGCAGCGGTGACATGGGGATTGATTTTATATATGTACAGCCATGCCTTTCGTTCTTCACCTACAAATCCTCTTTGTTGGTCTTCTGTAACTGCTCCTGTTCCTAATCTCTTCTTGACAAACCGTCGTTTTTTCCGATTTTGTACTAGAGTATAATCATCACATTTAGCTTTGTCCAATTAATAATTTGCATTCGGATTTGCATTTATGATAAAATTATTGTTGCTTTTTCTTCTTGTACTTCTCTTTGAAGTTGCTTAGATTCTTGATAGTTTTGGAATGTCTGTTTGTATCATTATCTGACTTCTTGTTCTTTCTGGTGGTTTTAAATGTTATCTTACTGGTTGGATTCTTAATCATATCACTATAAGGATTTACTTCTTTGTTTAAACTATTTCCATTACGGACACTACTGCTGTTGTGTGACAGTAATTGTTCTGAATCAATATTACTCTCACGTAATATATTTCTTTTTTTTAACTTATTTATTTTTGTACAGCAGATAATTCTTTTTTAAAGATATTTAAATTTATAATTTCTTTAACTTTTATGTTTCATTACATTGTTTTCTCTTCGGTTAAAAGTAAAGATGAAGTCTTTTTTGTAATTTAATTTTAATTATATACATAAGTTTATCACTGAAGAAGACAACAATAGTTGTTGAACGTATGATTATTAAAATAAAAAATTTAAAAAAAATATTACAAAAAAGACTTCATCTTTACTTTTAACCGAAGAGAAAACAATTTAAATGTTTAAAGATATCCACTATCACATCTCTTATACCGTCTGCGTCACGTGTATTCTTGAATCCTGTTGAGATCTAAGATTGTATGCCATATTATAATAAATTTATTGGTATCTACTTTTTATTATTTATCTAATACTTAAAGTATCGAGTATTGCAATAACAAATAGATTGTTAAGGTTTCTAATTTTTATAAAATTATTCCGCAATAATTAATTCAAATCGAGATGCGTGGCGACCTTTATGGAGGAATAGGGTTGTAGAGAGTAGCTGTTTTCTTGGGGCAGCAATCTGCGTAATTTAGTTACTGGATAAGTCGCTTCTGCGCGTTGAGATCAGGGTGCGGTCGACGCGAAACAGGGCAGTGGATTCAGGAGCTTCAGAGAGGAAAGTCCAACGCTGCGCTGGTGGGAAAAAGTTTTGTGCGACGTTTTTCATAAAAATTTAGCTGTTGTGGCTCATGAAGATTATCCTTTAGTGAAGTATCCTTAGGATATATCAGCGTAGTGCTGGATTTCATAAAGGAGCTGCCGTTAAAGCTCGTTCTTTGGAAGTATGGCTTTTTCTTCCTTTCGCTGTTAAGCGGAACTTGTTCAGTGGAATTTGTCACCATTTTGTCCCTCCTTGCTGTTTGGATGCGGCCAATCTACGAAGCTGCAAGTAAATAGATACGCAGTTATCCATGTGTACAACGATTTGGATCGTACAGCTACGCAAGGTTAGTGTACACCCATTAATATCGTCGTTTTTTTATACCCCCTTGTGGGTTAAAGAAACAAGTGCATTCAAAACCTGTTTAGTGGAAAACAAATAAGGAAGTTTCTCTTTGGCATTATTGTAAACATTTATAACAACGGTTTCTAGTATACTCATTGTGGTATTGTGTTTGGTTCATTACTTATTTTTACGAATAAAGAATTTTATAATCCAGTAATGTTCAGCGTAAATTTGTAATGTAAATCAGTTTTAATTTTTTTTTATCGTAATTATTTGGCTTGGTTTTAATTTGTTTGTATGACTTAATTCATTGTCGATTTTATTTAAATGAAATTAGATATTTCCTTTTTGTAAGATATATTAAGTGCAGTCGTAAGCTGTTTGAACGGCGTCGACGGGTGCCCACGCATTTGGCGTTTCTGGGAATCCCCTCGAGCGTCACTGGCCAGAATTTTCCTGCGCAGTAAGATCGAGCACGATTATTGACGTTTACTTTATAAGGATTTTGTTTTTGTCTAATCAACAGTTTATTTGTATTTTTTTTGCTTGTTTTATATTATGTAACCTTTTTTTTTTTGATTTACTTTTCTAATAGATTTATAGTTTGAAAGATAGCTTTATTATTGTAATTGTCTGCACTGGTTTGAGCGAAAATATCGAAGTCACCTAAGCATTTGATTAATTTGATCCAGTTATATTAAATTTCACTAACAAAGAATATACCGGGTGACTCAAAAACCTTGA
>VTPC01005917.1:10234-23699 GCA_011009095.1 Ignelater luminosus
TGTTGCCTAACCAACAGTAAATTTCGTGGTCACGTGGCTTCCCAATAATTATGATGTCCCTGTATTACAAACGTTGACACATATATCTTAAAAACTGCGTTTTTTGGAATAGTCTATATGACAAAGTGCACTAATTTTTTAGTGTTCTATCACTTCCCGAAGTTATTAAGATTGAAACAAAAACACCCTGTATATTGTGATGCAAAACTATTTGTTGTGAAGTTAGAAAATGGCAAATAGCATTAATAAATGTCGTTACAATTCTGCTGATAGTGTTAAAAAATGTAAAGAAAGTTTAAGGTAGTGTTTCCGTCAGCTTTTCTGACAAGCACAATGTTTACTTATGAATTTTACATACACTGTAGTATACCAGAAAAAATGTACAGTACGACTTTTAAGAACGCCAGATGACAAAATAATGGTGATAAATGTATTTCGCTTTTCTAAAACAGTAAATAAGGATTGATGGTAACGTAAAATGTAGATTTTATAGAAACACCACTATGATTGCTATGCGCAATAAATAAACTCTCTAGAAAATAAAAATACAAACAAGTAACGAGACACGGTTCAAGTTTTGTTCGTTGCACTGTAAATTACATAAATGACGTATAGAGAGAAATAGGGTTAATAATTTAAAATTTGTATAAAGTATACATTTTATAGTTATTAATTTAATGAGCGCAATCAAAACGTTTAATTTTCATAATAAGCGCAACAAGAAGTAAACTGAAATAGCACTATCAATAGATTTACAGTATTAAAGTCAATTTATCACTATACAAAATGATAAATTCCTGCATGTTGTGGTCGATTATGAATAACTGTGCGGTTTTAAAAAACAAAAAGAAGGATAAATAACGAAATACATCACAATTTTTAAACTCTAGTTGGGCACAGATACATTTATCTGCTCGGTTTATAATTACAATAAAAGGTGATAGAAAGAGTGATATTTTTCTAGCAATGCTAATACACTTTAATTAATTTGTTATTAAAGTGTAATCGCTCACGTTTAAATTGTTGTGGTTAAAATCCACCTGCCATTAAGACCGCACGTTTTTCTGTTAGTGTCCATTTAGGGATTAAGTGGAAAAAATACCGGATAACAAATTGCACGAGGGTTTTTACATTATTTAAAGCATTTCTCTTCTATAAAAACGGATGTTACCTTTAAAGCGATTCTTTATTTAAATCCAAACTAGAAAAGAATAAGATATGAAACTGGTGTGTTATGAAGAAATTGTCAATCTTAAGTTACAACTTCAAGTAAGGTTATAAAGCATTTAGAACACGAAAACTTTAAAAGTTAAAACTTCCAACGTCGTAAAACCATTTTTATGAAGAGTGCACTGCAAAGTATATTCTTGGGATCTCATTCCTTATGTACATTGATTTACCTGAAATCTCTTTTCTTCTTAAGATTTAACGCGAAATAAAAATATTGAAAATTTGAATAGGGAATGTTCTTCACGATAGACAAAAAAAAATCCGAGAAAAGCAGGAGACTTCTTGATGTACATTCTGCGATGAATAATCGAGATATGCGGAGATTGATGAAGACGATATAAAAGAAAGTCTTCCTTTTATCGGTGTTGCAATTTTGGGGTAAAAATTTCTTAAGGAAACCCCGCAAGAATGTAATTTCTCATACTTTATCTGATACCCAACTAAATTAAAAACGAAACCTTTTCTTCACTACTTTTTCATTAGTATTTCCATTGTATTTGTTATATACAAATAACTAATTTGGACTTCTATTTTTGTATTTTTGATTTTGAATTTGTGTTTAGAAAGCTGGAAACTAAAAGCGGTATTTCCTTTTTGTAGCTTGGTACATATAAATGAATGCAAATAGCTTCAGCTGCAATACATTTGTGTACAAGTGGAAAACTGCTGGAAACAGATAATTTGCATTTGGAATTATGTGAAAAACAGATTTGTAATGGAATATTTTGCAAGTTAATCGTGGATACGTTTCAGTAATACGCGGTATGTAATTAAGTCTAAATCAATTTAATTTATTCTAGCAGCAGACTAACTGGAGTTTGTAATTGTGTATCGATAAAATTACGAACTAAACTTGTTTTGCAAATTTTGCTTGTTTAATGTGTAACGATTATGTTTAACCTCTGGAATTTACGTAACACAACAGAAAATTCATAATTATAAATAGTTACAGTATAAATCTAAAGCCGTGGGAAATTTATCCTAGCTATACAGAAAACAAACTTAATAATTGTTATTCAAGGCAAGTTTCACTTTATTCATGAATATGATTTTTATTAACTGTTTCAATTATTTGTTTATTTGAACATAATCGGTTCTGTAATTTATTGTCACCAAGTTACATGAGGTTTTCAAAAGGAAATACTAGATACTAGTATTAAGTAGATGTCAACATCAACATTCAGCAAAGATAATATTCATTAAGTTAAAAACTTATTAAACGTCAACATGGAAGTGGAATAAAGACATTGATTGAAACTTAACAATCAACAATGATCAGAAACAAGCTTAGGATGATGTATTACAATCAAGAAACCAAACCAAATAAAATAGTTTGATAGAAAGGCAAGGCAGCTATAAAAATTAAAAACAAGGTATGGCTGAAAGGAACAATAGACAAAGGCCAGAGTAGTAAAGAGTAATATGAAGAAGATTAAGAGGAATTAAAAAAACAAATCAAGTAAAAACATCGAGAAAGTGCAAGAGAAGTAAAAGGCAAATGAAATTAAAAAATAAGAGAAATATTTTCTACAGATACTGTGGACAAAATAGAAGTACAAAGAAATAGAATTATGCAAATCAAATAATCATAGATCAAAAGAAACACACAAAGATTTTTCAATAAAAAGTAATGAATACGGAACTCATTTGGAATGCGGAAAAACTACTAGAAAGAAAATCAGCAAAACAGTACAGTGAGGTGGTGGAATGAAAAGCTTAAAAGCAGCAAACGTCAATATTGCAAAGTAGATTCCAAAGTTGGACAGAATAAAAAAGGCCCAAACACGTGTCTGCAAAAGTTCCAATATCTTCCATAAGATAAAAATTAACTTCGGACATACTTAAGCAACCGAGATCGGAGTTAGAAAATATAAAAAGGAATACAAAATGGCGTTATGCAAAACACCATAGACATATTGGAAAGGTCTCAACCTCCACCCATAACTTAATAATATATATTATTGAAGATTGATGTTTAAGAGAAACTAAAGAAATCAACTTATTGGACAGGATGGATTATTAGACAAATTGACATCAACGCAATGGGACATTGTACAAAATCGATTTAGACAAATCAAATTAGAGGAAATGGACAGATTCTAAGACTGTACAGCATCATCTGTTTAGATCTCTATGCTTACTGCATTTCCAATCATGAAGAAGCTTTAAACTCCGGAGAAAGCAGCTGCAATAACTGTTAGGATGTCAGCCTGAAATTTATTGCTTTCCATTCCGAAAAGAGAAACTATATTTATTGTGATTCTATCGTCGCAGAAATAGGACTAGTAAAAGCCAAAAACAAAAAACTAGAAGATGGCCGAAAGCGGTACCCAACAAACAAAATGAAATTTCTAACTGAAAGTATCGTCGCTCGTCGCTTTGTTTTGTACTTTCTTTATTTTATTGTTTCTTAGTATAGCAAATTATGTTAGTAATTGACTGGTTTGTTTGGAATTTCTTAATTATAAAAATTCTTAATATGGGCCTGGAATTCCACTAGAATATAAGACTTTACTGCGAGGCCTGTAACTTGAAGCAGCATGTATACCGTATGAAAAATGTTATAGAAACTGCTATCTATAGGCAATATTGTTTAACCAAGACATTCTCAAATAGTTCTCCAAGTCATACGTCTTAAGGTTGGCTATAGCATATTAGAGGAAATAATCAAAAATGTTAATATACGAGGACCGTTCCTAATGTATTAGAATTCTTGACGAGGGGCAAAGATACATCTTTATTGTTCAACAGAGAATGTTTAATTTAATTTCTGTTGTTGAAAAAAAGAACGGTTTTTGAATTCTACTGGACAATCAGTTGTTTGACTGAAATATGCAGCTCTATAAAACAGTGGGATACCTCTAGATCTGAAACCAAGCTTGCTCTTGAATGCTAAATCTACTGGTAGAAAGTAAGTATTAGTAAATTCTGAATTTTGTTGCAGTTTTGTAATTTGTAGTCAAATATAAAATATGCCCAAACCCTAACATTGGGAAAAACTAAGGAAAAACAACCTTAGTAAATTTGTTTATTTCTGTCCGCTTGTGTTTCATACTGATCAACTCTTCTCCTATGATTAATAGTTAGCCAACATACTATAGTAGACCAAACTGTTGTGAATTAGGTACTCAGTAGATTTATTACGTCTAAACTGCAGAATTTAGGCAAGGGGACCAATAATGAATTGTCCGTATTTCTCATTTCTTTTCTTCATAAATGAATTTCTATTTTGTTTTTATAGTGTGCCAGTTCGGTTCAAAATTTACCAATCCTTGTCTAAATCGCAGTTTCCATTTGGGATTTTCTTAGTTTCTTTTATTTTTTATTTTTCTTAAATTACACTACTCGTAACCTATTTTTCAAACATCTTTCCAATGAAATAAATAAACTGGGTTAAATATTAAACATGAGACTCTTTTTAGAAGGCAGGGAAGTAAAGTCATTTTATCAAATTTGACATCTGAGTAAAAATTGTAAAGGAGTAAGTGAAAACATTACGTTTAATCTAACTAACAAAATTATATTCCAACATAAATACCGCTGAGTATTAAGGATATTTAGTCAAAAAATCAACAAATCTTTCACTATGTCGAGCAAAATATTGCAAATTCGGGGTCCATTAATTTTTGGCTGGTTGTACAGTCAGGCATTGAGTATAAAAAGAACTCTGTATGAAATCTGGGGGTTTATCGTGTTATAGCTGTTACTTCTTTTATTAATTAGAAGTGCATAATAAATACATAAAGTCATTAAAAAAAATTCCAAACCTTTGCAGTTCTTGTTTTCTTGTGAGTGCTCGTCTCTCTGTAAACGAATTTTGCTGATAATCAAATTCTTATCTTGGGTATCTAAAAATCTACGGGATTTCAAATCTTGCAAGTCTTTGCACTTTACCAAATCCTTGCTGACTATCAACTTCTTGTAGATTCTTATCTTCATCGACCTAATCTTTGTAAGTTCCCGAGTTTCTCAGATTCTTCCTTGTGTGCTTCCAGACTTTATAGGTCTGCTAGTTCATGAGAGCTTCCTAGTTTACAGTTGTAAAAAGCCTTTGTCCTCACAGTAGTTTATATGCTAAACTGTTTTTTCCATGTTTATCATTTCTTTGATTAATAATGAAATTTAAGTGCAAACTTTTTATTTGGACTGTCATCTTGACGTTCTTTATTTTGGCCCGTTTATTTAATTAGTAGATTAAGATACAAGTTCTTAGTAGTATCTTTTTGTTTTCTTGTGTGTCATGCCCTGGAGTTCTTATTTTTTTACTTCGTTTGCCCTTTCATTTTACGTCAGTAACCGTTTTAGCTCTTCAAAGTGTTTTGGTCTTCTTTTTCTCTCTAAGTTTGTAAAGTATGGAATTTAGTGAAAATAAAAAAGAAAATTACCACTTCAAGTCAAACTGCCACGTCGACGCATTTGATATCCAGTTTCTGAAAAATTTTAGAATTCTAGAATATCGTTAATCTATTTAATAGCCATTGCTCAAGTTTTTTCAATACTTTTAATTTACATGTCTTAGAATATCAAAACTGTTTGAATTCACAGAAGTCACCAAACGCCTAACACATGTAAATGGTTTCTAACCCCTTTTTGTAGTTACAAGCTTATAAGCAACCAATGAGTGTGAACTTGTGAGCTTATTTCTAAGACAACAGAGCTAGTTGAATCTCTTTTAGGAACTATCCCATTATGCGATGCATCTCTGGTTGGATGTCTAAGATAAATTTAATAATGAACAGTAGAGTGGAGTGAAATCGCCCAAAAAAAATTTTAGAATGAAATTTCTAATAGTGCGGAAAAATTGTGTAAGTATATATGAGTGTAACTAACTGTAGAAATTACAAGATATTTGAATGTTTTGTCAGAGTCCCCAGACCCCTCGAAGATATTAAGGAAAGTATAATAACAATATATCATAATGAGACACGATAGTTAAGCGCTATGTATTATTATTACTCAAAAATCACTTCAATATGAAAAGTTTCTACCTTCTCGTAGCTAATATTATAACAGTACAAATCAAACTTAACTTTTTCTGGAGATTCTAGTGTATATTATAATCAGATTTTGTGCTACAAAAAGGCATTATTCTTCTTGATTGTAACGAGACTGCAATGAAACCGCCGTCTCTAGATTCCAATCTACAAACTTTTTCTCCTCCGCCTCCGTAACCATCTGTACACACTTTTCCACAGCTTGTAAATGACAAGAGAATTTTGAAAAGTCAATTTCTTGTAAATTTGATGTAATCAATGCTTAATTTTTTTATCTGTGTAACGTTCTGTAATTTTAATTCCTTGCCAGTCAATCATATCAATGTAGTCATTTGAATTAAAATTTAGAAATGGTATAACAAATTCCTTCCTTCCTTGCTCTCAAAACACGACGCAGTCCCAGTCCACGAATATAGCAACGGTCGTCTGTAATCATTGATAGCAGAATATGTTCAGGGTGAGTGGTGTAAGCATTTCTTTGTATTACTGGATAAATAATTGCTTTCACTTCATCAGAGAGATATCGAGAAAGTTAAATTAACTTTTTAATGTGTCGAGAACCGTTCTTACATGATGGATGTTGTTTTATAGTAAACCACATAGGTGCATATACTTTTACTACATAAGTCACAATAGTCTTCAGTTGTGACACTGGATTTTCAGTTGCTATATATAGGCGTAGAATTCTATTGGCTGTAATTAAGCACTTGGTGTGTGACAACTTTCGTGGATTCCTTTTTCTCAAGATCCTCTGGACGGGTCCCATTTGATACTGCGCTCTATATTTCGAGCAAGTACTTTTGGTCGGAGCTAAGATCAGACGGAATATTCATGAACTGTAGCAAATGACTTAATGGTAACTCATTAATGTGCAACAAACATATAAGCCACTAAAGTGATCTTCCAAGGCACAATTCGAACAAACGTATAACTCCCCCTTTTCTTCCTGTATTTACCAGCGTTTCATCCTATTACAATCAGATCTTCTGTGGAAATATCTTTAGTTCTTAAGAAGCTAATATTTTGAGATGAACCAATTAATGGGGAAGTATGTCTAATAAAAATAGAACTTGGCTTACTTACTAGAGAAATATGTTCTTCCATTACAACCTTCTTATAGCGCTTGCTACCTCTCTTCTCATTTACAATTGTTTCGTCTTTTCTTTCATCAAAAAAGAGTCCAAACAGTTTCTTTTCACGTTCTCTTAAAGCAGATTGCCTTTGCTTTCCTCATTTTTTTTCTCAACTTGCTTCTATCAATAACGCTATCAAAATCTCTTTTCGAAACAAGACCAACATCTTGAAGAATGGTAGCTGCTCTGTCAGACAAATCATAGCAATCACTTATTTTTGCCACATTAAAAAGACGAAGACGTATTTGCTTTGGAGTGATACAAACCTGAGGTTGCTTCAAGGTTGAAGCAACGACATTCTAATTTTAATTTGCACTTGATGAGTCATTTTCTACCGTATTAGTTTGCACAAGCTCTTCTAATGATTTGGAAGCAGTGGCAGATGACTCTGGACTAGCAGCAGCTTGCTTTTCCTCTTCCAGCTGCTTTCTCTGAATTTTTTTTTTGTAAAGCTGTTGTTTCCTTTTGATCCACATTTCTGGTACACATTTGTTTGAAACAGCGTTAATGTTCAAGAAAGTTCCGTTCTTTTTAACAGGAATCTTTCGTGATTTCAAAATTTCGCTTCGAACTAAAAACAGAATTCATCACACAAATTGTTGTAGGGATTGGTAGCTTGTGATCCATCTTATAACGGTGTGCTGTCCACAAAACAAGTCGAATTCTGCTTAACTATGACGAGACATCAGGTGATTTCTGCACAATGCGCTGTTGCAGCCAGTATTACTAATTGAATATACAGGGTGTATACTTAAGATGTACTCAAACTTTACAGACGTATTTTTTGATCCAAAATAAGAAAGATAATTCCTGTAAACATATGTCCGCAACCTCTTCTATTGCGAGATATAATCAATTTAACATTTAAAAATACGATTTTTAAGACTTATATACTTCCCTTTTGTTGCAAAGTAGGAAAATTAAATTAGAAAAAAGATTTTACTTTCAAACGTCAGACCAGGGCTAAACTTACTTCAATTCTGTAGTTGAAGGTGACCCATTGTGTGTTTACTTATTGTGGATGAAGCCCCAATCGCACTAGATGCTATGGTAGTTAAAAAGTGGAGTGTGTTTTTTAGTCCGTTAATTGCAATATGTCACCTCTATGCTGAGTATACGTTCTCGTTTAATATACACGCTCCTATTCATACTAATGCCGAAGGTAAGATTAGTTAATTTGGTAAGTATCTCTGTGGTATATATAAACTCCTGAAGTAGCTGGATATATATTGTGCTATTTAACAAGCAAATCTTTTAAATGTGTTCTAACTGTAAAGGGATACTCCAAGGAATCGCTACTGAAAGCAATGCCGATTTACAATAAAATGGGATCAATCAAAGTAGCTAACAGTTGAATAATTTATGGCACTTTTTCCAGCTTGGTTTAGTTCAATAAACTTTCTTAATGTTATATATCTATTAAAAAAATAATATTCAATTATTATTTTCAATACGTATAAAAAACTACAGAAGTTAAAAAATATTAGTAACCGTTGAGAACGATTATTTTCAATAATTGTTTAGATTTCCTTCCTAGTTTCAATTAATTAGACATGCTCTGCTTTTCTCCATTTAATTCTACGCATATGTTATATGTAATTTCTTTACCCTAGTCAAGCTCTTTGAAATATGTCGGTAGTTAATTCCTAAACTGTCGGGTTCTATTATTTATACGTTGACCAGTACACTCCAGTATGTTAACTTGAATTACTACGTCTACTCAGTTTCATAGTTAAACAATAACATCGCATTTGGTACTGCATTGTATTTCATAGTTTATTTATTTCTCTAGACAGTTTGAAAGACAAAACTAGTGTATATTTATAAACCGTAAAACTGGCAATTGCTTGACATTGAATTGACTTGGGAAATACAAATGGGAACGATTTGTTCCGTGTGGTCTAGGACATTCCTCTGGGAGACAGCTACTGGAAAATAGAGTTTTATTTGCAGTTAAAAAATGGTAGTAAAGCACCCTGAGGTTAAATGCCCGCAAGTCGAATTACGCAGAAGTGTAGTTCCCTTGGGAGAATGATAATTGCTAGCTAAAAATGGTGAGAAAACAAATTGCTTAAAAGATAAATTAGCCAAAGAAAATATACCCCAATTTTTCAGACTAGTTAAAATTTTAATTTAAGGCGATTATAGTTTAAATATTGCTTTCAGAGAAATCGATTCAAAAAGTTCAAAAGCTTTCCGTCATTATTTCACAACTCCTATGTAGTTTTATTTTATTATTAGGAACGTAAACTAAATCTAGTGAATATTTAATAACTGAGAAAATCAATAGAGGTAATAAACGTTTGATGTTCTAGAGCAGCACAATATTATATTTTCAGTGGGTGTCTGATACGAATTTCTAAGCAAATTAACGCTCCACAGAATGAATAAACATAAATCTAGATAGTAAAATTGAATTTAATTGAATTTTGCTTAATTTATTTTGCGATATTTCCATAGTTTTGATTTAATTTAATATACTTTGCTTACCGATATGGAAGAACAATGAATATTGTAATTTCAATAAAAGCAAACATTTCAAGTTTATAACAAATCCAAAGAAATATTTATAAAAAAATAACGCATACTTTAGCTTTAGTATTTCTTTTGTGTTTTAAAAGTTGAAAGGAAGATATTGCTCAGACTGTCAACGAAAATGGGAAAATCTGTGTCATCAACAGTGATGTCACCCTGAAACGCACAATTTTATTTCATCAAATTTTAATACTAATGGAGGGATGAAAATGGCATTGCTTAACTTTATTTCTTTCGACTGATGTTCCTTTTAGTATTAAATTTGAATATAAAATACTTTAGCATACTTCGTTTTTCTACATACCAATTACGTGTAGAAAGTACATACGAAAATGGAACTTTAAAAGTTGTCAGTTTTCGTTCTTATAAAGTTCATCTCACCTGAAACAATAAAAATGTATACGAATGCTTTATGTTGACAGTTAATTGTTTCTAACCAAAGAAAACTTGTTTTGTTTTAAGTGTTCATACCAAAATAGCAAACACGAAATCAATATCTGCATATACAGGCTGTTGATTTATATCTGAGAAATATTTGTATCCCGGACAAAATTAAATAGTTGCAAACAGTCTCCCCTATTTAATTTAGTAAAAAGAAATTCATCAGTAAGTAATTAATCAATGATTCTGTCCATTTCGTGACTTGGAGATGGAAAAAGTTGACTTTCATAAGGTTTATTGCTTATCAAAGACAATTATATTTGCAGAACACACAAAACTTAAAGCTGTTTTTAATTCTCGAAGCTACGTTTGCTGATCCATTGAACTTCGACTAGCCATACGGGAAACTAAAATTTGTTACTCTAATAAGAAATTCATGTTTATTAACAATCTCAATACTTAATTCTCAATTACTTTTTTAAATTTCGACAAGTAATCTTTTAATGTTTACTTTCTAATTAACATATTTTTGCTGCAGTCAGATGCTATTTAAATTATTTTTTTTCGTAAAAAACACGTTTTGATTTGTTCAAATTTCTAACGTTTCTAAATTTTTAAACTGCTCAATTGATTTGAGAAATAATAAACAAGTATTGTTGAGCATTAATTGTATTTTTTTAGAACACTTAAGAATAATTCTAGAATCTCACTCTATTTACCCTATAGTTTAAAACAATCACGTGTTGCATTTTATTTTTCAATATATCCCCTATATTTGGTTTTTAAATAAAAGCTTGTGCTGTCAAAATTATTTAAAAAACGAACAGTTGTACCATTTAACTTGTATTTTAGGTCTTCACCCACTGAAGACATTTCTGTGTGTGTACAACTGGAAGTTTTTTAAATCAGATGTGCGTTTGGTGTGCTTCTTCTTTCAAAATTAATTTTAAGCTAATCATGCAATGTTTTAAGAGCACTTTGCATAGACATGGTGATTATGTTAGTATCCATGCTAATGAATAACTTTACTACGTACAACACATGATATATCTGGCAAGGAAAATATGAAAACGTCAATATTTCTAAAGCTGTATGATAAGAATATGTCTACTGTAAAAGAGAAATTCATTTCAACAGCTAAAATCGAGGAGGTGCCTCTCGAAATTTCAAAAACATCTACACTTAGAAACATACAAAAGAATATCATAATTAGTCTGGATATTGCTTCCATAATGAAACTAGCAAAATAATGACCAAAGTTTTCATGACTTCCGAGATTTTCACTAGTACATTATTCAGCTCTATTCACTTAAATTCCTTGTTGAGGAACTCTCCCCTACTGTTAATGATTGACTGCACTGGTAGAGAAAAAGAATTGCAAATTCAAGCTTTCGGGTCGAATTGATAGTCGTTTTACCAGCGTTTCCATGGTTACTCTTTATCTTCTTAGTTGTGTAAAACAGAGAAGCGACATTTTTGTGCTAGCAAAAATAAAAACCATTGTAAGTAAATTTTGGAGGTTCCAGAGGCTAATCAGTCAATTCAGTTTGGAAAGTTTTATCAAAGTCGAAAAGACTTAAAATTGCTAACCATTTCACATGACTGAAAATGCTTATCCCAAAGTCTTATCGGAGTCTTTACTCCAAACTGATTTTACAGGGCTCTAAATGTCTGTGGATTTCCAGGTCAACGTAGGTGTTCTAGTTCTTAAGAGTCTCCTGGTCTTTATGGAGATCTTACAAAAAATATCTTGATTTCTACGGATTTCTCAATTTTTGTAGACCTCAAATTTAGCAAGTTCGGTAACAAACTACTGACGTGGTAATATATTCAAGTATTAGAGAATTCGACGTGCAAAAAATCTTAAAAATGTATCTTTAATTCTTTAGTCTACATGAAAAAGAATATTTGAATCCTCATATTTATAACTTTGTAGATCAGATATTCTTGTAGGAAATGCACAACAGTGAAAAATGTATAGCAACCTAAATAGGCTAAATCCTCATTGAGCCCCTGAAACGCCGAGAACGATACAGCATAACAAAAAGTATAAATGTAATTCAGATACACTGCGTCTCACAACAGAGAAGGCGATGTCTTTTAATATTTTAGGTACTTGTTTTGTTTAGAAATTATTCAAGATTCAGTAGTAATGCGTGGGAGAGTGGAGTTCTTGGTTGTGGTATTTCTTCGTGTTTCCGTTCTTCGTCATCGCAGTGATCCTGCCACGCTGACCTAGTTTCGGGAGTATCCGCTAGTAGACCATCCTTTTCCTGTTGCAGTTTGGGTTCATCCTGCGTTTGGAGACTCATAGATACCCGGCTGCAGTATCCCTTAACTCTGAGCGCTTCCCATCGGACATCCACGTCCAAGGGAGAAACTAGATTTCTGAATGCCCCCCGGTGTGTGTAATTATTAGTTTAGAGGTAATTGGTCAGTCACAAATACAAAATTCATAAAGAATACAGACTTTGAAATATTAGTAGGTTAGTTAAGTTTATAATTAAGTTAAGTTAAATGAAATATGATAGAAGAAATAAATTAATGCAAGTGTTTGTATATGATTTTTTTATAAGATATATAGGAGCACCACCGTTAGCATCGCCATACCATCTTACTTGCAGCTTCAACACTGCTTGGCACGTGTAACGACAACCACCGTTAAGTCACAGTCACTCGCCAGGAAGACATTCCATCTAGCGTCCACTACAACATTAACGACACTCTTAGCTGCAGAGATGTGCGGCTTTTATAACGGCTATGCCTAAACCGGGATGCAGCAATGAACAACGACTTCTTGTATGCTATATTGTATGTATGTATTCATTTCAATGGACTGACTATTTCAATGCTCTCGTTACTTTCTTCTGTTTCTCACTTGCCGCGCCAAACAGATAGTATTTGCGTACAGGGACATCATAATTATTGGGAAGCCACGTGACCACCAAATTTATTGTTGGTTAGGCAACACATCTTGCACTGTTGGCAGTTCTGTTGTGATAAAGAATTATGTAGTTTTCCAGTGGCGTAGTATTGGATATATGATAAAACTACTTAAAAACTTAAATATTTAAAGACAATTACGAGGGCTGTTTGACGGAAGCGTGACTTTCCGCTAGATGGCGCTGATATCGGTAAATCGAAAACATTAGCATATACGTCAGTCTTTTAGAGGCTTAACCTCCAAATTTC
>VTPC01005917.1:28635-43670 GCA_011009095.1 Ignelater luminosus
AAAAAAACTCACATCAACTCACTCAAACGACTGTTACATAAACACTGGCCGTCCAAAATGGCTGAGACTTTGGTGAGTAACTGTCAATAGATGAACAACGAAATTCAGTAGCTTTTATTTACGAGTGCTGCTATCTTCACGTTGAGGTCGGAAACTTTTCAGACCACCCTCCTATATCCCCTATATTTGGTTTTTAAATTAAAGCTTGTGCTGTCAAAATTATTTAAAAAACGAACAGTTGTACCATTTAATTTGTATTTTACGTCTTCACCCACTGAAGACATTTCTGTGTGTGTACAACTGGAAGTTTTTTAAATCAGATGTGCGTTTGGTGTGCTTCTTCTTTCAAAATTAATTTTAAGCTAATCATGCAATGTTTTAAGAGCACTTTGCATAGACATGGTGATTATGTTAGTATCCATGCTAATGAATAACTTTACTACGTACGAACACATGATATATCTGGCAAGGAAAATATGAAAACGTCAATATTTCTGAAGCTGTATGATAAGAATATGTCTACTGTAGAAGAGAAATTCATTTGCAAATTCAAGCTTTAGGGTCGAATTGATAGTCGTTTTACCAGCGTTTCCATGGTTACTTCTTAGTTGTGTAAAACATAGAAGCGACATTTTTGTGCTAGCAAAAATAAAAACCATTCTAAGTAAATTTTGGAGGTTCCAGAGGCTAATCAGTCAATTCAGTTTGGAAAGTTTTATCAAAGTCGAAAAGACTTAAAATTGCTAACCATTCCACATGACTGAAAATGCTTATTCCAAAGTCTTATCGGAGTCTTTACTCCAAACTGATTTTACAAGGCTCTAAATGTCTGTGGATTTCCAGGTCAACGTAGGTGTTCTAGTTCTTAAGAGTCTCCTGGTCTTTAGGGAGCTCTTACAAAAAATATCTTGATTTCTACGGATTTCTCAATTTTTGGAGACCTCAAATTTAGTAAGTTCGGTAATAAACTACTGACGTGGTGATATATTCAAGTATTGGAGAGTTCAACGTGCAAAAAAATCTTAAAAATGTATCTTTAATTCTTTAGTCTACATGAAAAAGAATGTTTGAATCCTCATATTTATAACTTTGTAGACCAGATATTCTTGTAGAAAATGCACAAGAGTGAAAAATGTATAGCAACCTAAATAAGCTAAATCTTCATTGAGTCCCTGAAACGCCGAGAACGATACAGCAATAACAAAAAGTATACATGTAATTCACATACACTGCGTCTCACAACAGAGAGGGCGATGTCTTTTAATATTTTAGGTACTTGTTTTGTTTAGAAATTATTCTAAGATTCAGTAGTTATGCGTGAGAGAGTAGAGTTCTTGGTTGTGGTATTTCTGGAGTATTCGCTAGTAGACCATCCTTTTCCTGTTGCAGTTTGGGTTCATCCTGCGTTTGGAGATTCATAGATACCCGGCTGCAGTATTCCTTAACTCTGAACGCTGCCCATCAAACGTCCACGTCCAAGGGAGAAACTAGATTTCTGAATGTCCCCCGGAGTGTGTAATTATTAGTTTAGAGGTAATTGGTCAGTCACAAATACAAAATTCATAAAGAATACAGACTTTGAAATATTAGTAGGTTAGTTAAGTTTATAATTAAGTTAAGTTAAATGAAATATGATAGAAGAAATAAATTAAGGCAAGTGCCGTTATATATGAAAACGGAGCAAGGCACAACGCCACAGCATCTTGTTTATCGGCTTCTACCGCACTAAGTGTTTGTGTATGATTTTTTTATAAGATATATAGGAGCACCACCGTTAGCATCGCCATACCATCTTACTTGCAGCTTCAACACTGCTTGGCACGTGTAACGACAACCACCGTTAAGTGACAGTCACTCGCCGGTAAGACATTCCATCTAGCGTCCGCTACAACATTAACGACACTGTTGGCTGCAGAGATGTGCGGCTTTTATAACGGCTATGCCTAAGCCGGGATGCAGCAATGAACAACGACTTCTTGTATGCTGTATTGTATGTATGTATTCATTTCAATGGACTGACTATTTCAATGCTCTCGTTACTTTCTTCTGTTTCTCACTTGCCGCGCCAAACAGATAGTATTTGCGTACAGGGACATCATAATTATTGAGAAGCCACGTGACCACGAAATTTACTGTTGGTTAGGCAACACATCTTACACTGTTGGCAGTTCTGTTATGATAAAGAATTATGTAGTTTTCCAGTGGTGTAGTATTGGATATATGATAAAACTACTGAAAAACTTAAATATTTAAAAATAATTATATATAAAATTGGAAAATTAAAAAATGACAATATATTGAAGATATTTTTAAAAACAAGAATTAGATAAGGCCCAAACAATGCTGATGTAGCTGTTCAACAAGAGCTTTTTAGTTATTTTTTTACTTTTATTAAATTTAACTGTCCACTATGAAGGATTTTTCATAAAAAGATAATTATGCAGGTAAGGTAAACGCACCAATACCTAGTCATTTAAACAATATTTGAAGTTCAAACTCATTTAAATTTGAAACTAAATATTTATTAATAAATTTCTCTGTATAGTTATGCATGCATAAATGATATACACACTCAATCATTAAGTCATTAAATGTTTAATTTTACATTTAAAAAAACCATTTATCAAAACCGGCACTTTGGCAGCCGTCTTAACGCAATTGTGTTCTGGGAATAATTAAAGATTAATAATTGACGTGTAATTTTTATTTTCTGAAATTAATGTAACATAATACTTAGAACGAAGGATGGTAGATAACACAGAACTAAAAATCGCAATTATTTCAGCTGCCATAATTTATTTATAAAAAAAATAATTCATTAGGTAGCAGGTTACTAGAATTTAATTAAAAATAATGGCTTACATTTATCCTAAATCAATTTCATTTAGTTATTTTACATTTTACTGCAATTTATGTACAAATTACATAAATGGTTCGATATGGCCACCCTGTTTCTCTAAACATAACCGAACTCCATTTTTGATACTATTGAAAACTGAAACTAAGGTTTCTGGTGGTATATTATTAATTTCATTTTGTATGGCCTCTTTTAATTCGTCAATATTCTGTGGACGGTGCCTGTAAACATTATTCTTAAAATGCCCAAATAGAAAGAAATCTAATGGTATGAGATCGGGAAACCGAGGGGGTCATCGTCCACAACTAATCACTCGGTCATCAAAGAACTCTTCCAAATAACGAATAGTAGTGCGTGCCGTATGTGCTGATGCACCATCGTGCTGGAAGTAGCCCTCTTGGATTTCATCATCCAATAGTTGTTCGATAAAAGGTTTTAAAATATTATCTCGGTATCTTTTTCCACTGATTGTGTCATTAAAAAACAGTGGACCATAGATCCTACGTCTTGACATCGCAACCCATACACCAACCTTCTGGGGATGCAAACTTGTCTCTTCATAATTGTGGGGATTCTCTGTGGCCCAGGTACTGTAATTTTGGCTGTTCACATAGCCCGACAAATGAAATCATGCTTCATCTGACATAAATGTAATATTTAATATGTCATCGGTGTTCAAGTGTTGGATAAACCACTGACAGTATTGAACTCGTAACTGATGTTCATGCGGAAACAGTTCTTGTATTACAGACAGTTTATAGGGATGCATTCGTAGCTTCTTTTTTAATGCAACTTGGCAACTTCTATATGAAAGTCCTGTGGAAAAAGTTGTTGGTTAGATTATGGTTTAAAATAGTTTAAATTGTTTAATGAATGTAAATAATTCAGAAATAAATAGGAATGCCGGTTTTTTATTTAAGTTTGCTAATAAAACAATTAAATTACTACAAGTGATAAATAATTCAAAATAATTAATAATTTAAAACAGAAATGAAGCAAAACATATTATTTGTTTAATGCAAATAGATTCTTACCTGTTTCAGTGGCTAAGTTTAATGGATTTATGGGGACTACGATTCATTCGCATCTGCATGTCCACGAGAACTTCATCAGTTAATACGGTTGGTCTACCAGATGATTTTCCTTTACAGATGCAATATTTTTCTTCAAACCGCTTAAGCATATCATGTTTCCGAAGTACAAATGCATCGTGGTGGACTTGCACTTCAAGAAAAGCTTGTTCAAATTGTTGGATACAAGATTGTAAGGAATAAGTTCTTGAACGATCTGCATTCTGTGTTACACTTCGATAGTGAGCTATTAAAATAAGTTTACCTGGCATCGCAAAAACGTAACCTTCCAAACTGAAATAATTATGCAGTTTTAAAATTTATTATCACACTTTGAATGCGCTAAATCAAACTTACTTTGATTAGCTCACAAAAAACAGATTTAGTCTTGAAAAAGACTGATTTTTAAATAGAACAAAATAAACTGTAAAAAACGCAAAACAGAGACCAAGAAATCACGGA
Source organism: Ignelater luminosus (assembly GCA_011009095.1). Classification (NCBI taxonomy): domain Eukaryota; kingdom Metazoa; phylum Arthropoda; class Insecta; order Coleoptera; family Elateridae; genus Ignelater; species Ignelater luminosus. The sequence continues at coordinate 33,025 of VTPC01005917.1, forward strand.
ACGTACGCACGCCCATGTAATTTTAGGTTAGAAATGTGCTCGTGAGGTAGTTGAAAAATAAAATTTCGCGCCACTTTTAAATTAGTGGTCACGTGGCTTCCCATCAATGATGATGTCCTTGTATAACCCCAGTTGTATTTCCAAAAAAGGGAGAATTCCAAGTTAGCAGAACTGTATACAAGTCAAGTGGTGTAGACTGGACGCTATAGTTTTGTTAACTGATCAAGAGATAACGCTATTTTATAATTCTATCTGTTCGGCAAGGCAAGTACAGTAAAGCCATAGAACGAAGTAAGTAGTATTGTGACGTAGCCAAAATGTTCAAACTATGTATGTAAAAATTAAAATAAATGCAGTCACACTATCCACCTATAGTTGCAAAGTGTACTTACAAAACTCAATTTGTCCATTGGGATCTCGGAAACCGAAAGAGATACGAAATCGGTTAGATTAGAAATAAGTTGCCAATTTTGGAGATCGGTTTACTGCTGTATTTGTTCTTTCAAAAAAGTCTACGGTTTACTAGATATTTGCTAAAAACGGAATTATCCGATTTTCTTTACAGTGGAATATCTCAAGAACGCGAAAAGATAGAAAAGAACAGCAAGGACGAACTTAAAAGCTTTTGGTTTAGCAACTGTTACATAACAAATACAATTATTTGATAAAAATCCACGATTTTCACGGGTTTGATGTCATGGCATACTGCAATGAAAATGGTTTTCACTTCATAATTTGGTATAACAATAGAATTACTATGTCAAACGTAATATCACTTAAAAGCATTTCTTTTTTTGTGTTCTAAAACTAATTTTCTGAATCCTCTCTTTGCTATTGTTTTCAATCTTTACTCGTTTATGAGATAGTCCACTGTAAAGAAAAACCGATAATTTCGTTTTTAGCGAATATCGAGTAAGCCGTGAGCTTTTTTGAAAAACAAAAAATCAGTAAATTGAGCTCTAAAATAGGCAACTTTTCTATAATTTAACCAATTCCGTAATTCTTGTGATTCCCAAGATCCCAATTGTGAGCCATGAATTTAGGACACACTGTATATGACGTTAGATTTTCTATTATTATTTTCTTGTGTTATGGTATCCATTCAAATCGTTTTCTTTCACGTGCTAGAGGCAAAGAGAAAACAACTTTCTCATTGTCTGTAATTTATCACTGTCACAATTATTTGACTCTACTAAAATTTTATAATAATGGACAAGAGACGTTTTGCAAGTCTGCTCCTCTGTTAGATAATTAACACGTTATCCTCCAGAGACGATATTAGAATAAGTGCGTTATCGGCAGACCATATGGTCGCCGGCGGACATACTTCGTCATTCGTATCATGTCAGATGAACCGCCGCACCCTGGCGTGGGAAAATGCAAAGGTATGACAGCCGGCTGTTCATGTAGCGAGCGTTCTTACGATGCTAGATGAACCGCCGTGACGTAGTGAGAATGAATGCGGTGTGGCAACCGGCACTACAAGTGGCGGCAAACGTACTAAGGGTGAGGTCCAAAAGGGAGGCATACATGACAAAAGTTTGAGTAGTTGGCTAACCAATATGGGCAGCTGCAATGATGGCTAATATAGAAAGCTTACTAATTACTTTTCAATGGCTGTTCTTAGGTGGAACACTTGAACACGATATCTACTGTCGAAAGATATCACACTAGTTCCACTTTAGAAAATTGTTGACTTTCTATGTAAGCTCTCGAGTGTATAATAAGCAAGATGATTTAAATGCTGCTCCGAGAAGCAAAAGTATTCAACAACAATGGCCATAATTTAAGAAAAATATGTCGATTATTTGTTCACCGATTTTCTGAGTTCTTATGCAGATGTCAAGAGCATCAAATATGCTAACGTGTCTTCCATTGCAATAAAAATGTACATTTCGCTCTAGATATTATAAACAATTTTTAAGGATTTGATTTTGCACAAATAATGTGTTACAATACAAAAGCCGCAGCAACGTGTAAATTAATGAAAAAACAGAATGATGATCTGTTTTATAGTAACGATAGAGTTTCTTAGATTACTTTGTATGGAATGACTGCCTGTCGCAATCTCTAGTATAATAATGTAAAATCGGATAAGGCTCTGTCTTACTCTGAAATTTGCATTGGTATAACTTGGAATTGCTTATAGTATGTATAATTAATGTCCATCTACTTATAACCGAAACATCACCCAACGATATCGAGTATACAAACTAATTACAAATTCTTGTATACCAGTAGTAGCATTTGTAGAAGGTATGCAAATAGTACATCTGACTATGATTAATTCCTTAATTTACATTTCAATAGTTAAAATAGAGAATTTCAAGTAAATTAAAGCAAGAAAGTCGAGCAAGGATTAATTACAATTAGCAATTTTAAACCCTGGCTGCAAAATGATCTCTTGACATCTTCTCTAATACGAATCTTAATCCTGGGCCGTGTTGTGATGACGGAAACAGATGGCGTCGTCTACACCCCCAATTCTCGAACCACAATTTTCTCGGATTTCTATTCAGAGATTTTAATGGGAAGTTGCGGTGAAATATCTTAATGTCTCGCCGTACTTTGCATTTTTATTATTTCCCTGAGAAGTTGAAGATTTTACTCTTTCTTTGAATTCAGTGGATCGTAGAAAAATATTTGAAAGAGGTAGAACCTTTGGGTTTGTTTTTGAACTACCTAAGTATATAACGACTTTTATTTCTTCTAGTATCACAAAACTTTTCTCGAATTAAAGGTGTTAAGGGTTAAATATAATTTTATCTAGCACGTTTTCTGCAAAATCTGGCATTAAGCAAACGACAGAGTCAGTTACAAAAGCTCCGTCAGAATAAAACAGAAATAAAAGGCGAATAAAGTCTTTTCGTATAAGGCAGAGGGGGACATTTACACTTGACTGAAGGGAGGGAACTCAGCTGTGCTGGGTAAATCCAAACTAAATGGGGCATTACTAAGCTGAAGTGTTTGCGCTGCCTTTGTTAACCTAACAAGAAAATACAACTAAACTTTCGTCTCGACGTAAAACAAAATTAGTTAACTCTTTTAAGTTAAAACCGGGAAGCCAAATTAGAAAGTTTTTTTCCTCCTTTTTTTTTCATTTCGACCCCAAACCGCTACGGATTATGTTATCCTCAATACCCTGAACGCATCTCATTCTTCTCAATCGGAAATTTCGAAAAATGCGTTCACCTAAAATTACTCGCCCATCAAATTTTACAAATTGCGCTATTAGCTTTTCTGGGTTCCCTCTCTCTTTTCCCGATTCTCTAAGAGACACTTGACAAATGAGAAGCTCAGCTGGTAACCGAAAAACCTGCTTTACCGTTTCAACCGCGAGGACAAACACATCCGGTGAAAAATGGCAGGAGAAATAAATTGTGTGGACCAAGGGTTTAGAAAAAAGATCAGGAAGAATGAACATACACCTTGAAAAAACGACTGTTAAAACGTGTAAACGTCTGCCTCTTGCACTTTGATAGATAATGTTGTTTGAGAGATCGATAGTCCTAAGGATTCCTTGGAAGGTCGTCTCAATGTGAAAAATGATAGGATAATCTTCAATTAACCTTCAACACTTCTCAAAAAATAATTTTTCTGGCATTAAAATATATTATATCAGGGATTATCGAATCAGAAAAACTAGAAAATACAGATGTCATAATTCATTACCTGGCAAATGATTCAGAGCGCGATATGATATAATAATACAGAATCTTGGTTCTAATTGAAAGGTGTTATTGATTTTGACGTTGCTTTTTTCCTATTTGTTTTTGTGAGAACGCAAACAAACAATAATGGCACTCTAAAATACAAAATGATCTTCCCGACAAATCTTTGATAAAAAAAACTCATTTTTCACTTGGTTCTTTTGTTGCTTTGTCAAGTTAAGATGTTTTCCTAACAAGCTCTGCGTATTGCATTGACACCCGGGTGTGAAAAGCAGGCAAAAAACAGAGGAAAAAAAATAATAATCGTTTCCGGCATTATTTTCCTTTCGCAAAAAAATTTAATGAGCACATTTTTTTATTGTGGAATTTCTTACAGATTTCATTTAGTGCTAACCTTCATCGTGTTATATTTCCGACGTTATTTTCCTACTAACTGCTTATGTGCAGTATAATTTTACGTGTAAGATTTTAAAAATGTAAGCAACATCCAAAAGAGCGACAATATGATAATGTACGGTAGCTAGTTTCAAAGAGCAAAAAAATGTTAAAGTACTATAAAAGTTACTTATGATGCAGCTAGGGATGCGGTTAGACATAAAAGCGACGAGATAATCAAGAAAGATGTGTTTGTGAGGCATAATTAACACCTTTGTAGTCTAATTCCCTTATTTATAGCTTGCCACTAATTTAATAAAATTTATTTTATAGACTTTTTTCATTGTTTTTTGTTTTAGTCTGAATTTTTAATCATTTTCTGACGGCAAAGTTTGTTTTGTTGCAATGGATCGTTTTAATAATTTGAATCTCAAAATAAATTTATTAAAATAACATTTCTGTGAAGCTTCAATGTTTTACAACGTAATAAAATATTTTGCACAACAAACAGTGGCGGCTAGTATGAAAAGGGCGTTGGTACACTTTGAGAAACAAGATTTGAAAAATAACAAATGAAAGGGTTTCCAATAAGCTGTATGCAGTTTACTTAAGGAAATCTAAGTAATTTATAATTATTGCGCAGATTTAATTGTAGACAGGCAACTGATTATAACTTCAAGTTACATGCTCATATCAGTCGGTTTTTCAGATTTTCTTTATTTTTTTTTCACACAGCGTTTCTCAGGTTCGGGTCACATCATTAGAAAGGCAGAAAAAGGCTCTCTACAGATACTTCTTCGAGTATAATCATTTTTCAGTTATTCAGACTTTTACACAATGTTTCCCGTTTTCAAAAATGTCATTACAGATATGTGTTCCTATAAGACGCTCGTTTAGAGCCTGTTATGGTTTAATATCGTATTACTTTGCTTAGATCATTTAGACTTAACAAACAATATGCCTTCACTTAATTAGTATATAAAAACAGACAAAGAAATTTGATTCGATTAAAATAATGATCATAGATTATATGAAAGAAAAAATCAATTTTCTTCTTAGACTGCATAGCATATACTACTCAAAAAATTTGTAAATCTAACAAAAATTAAACGTTTCACTCGTATGTTAAATAAAAGACTTCAAATAAAAGATAGTGTTGTACCCTGCAGTGAAATGTTATTTGAATGAAACGCACGTAGGGAACAAATGGCATTCGAGAAATACTTCTTTGTAGACCTCCGAAAGACTGCAATTCTAAAGAAGAAAATAGTTCAAAATCCCTTTAGAAAACTTAACCTTAATGTGTGTAGAAAAGGGTTTCACTATAAAGATGAAAAATGCTTTTAGATATTTCTAAGGTGATGAATTCTGTGTGTAGTCTTACTGATTTAGTAACATGAGTTTTCACATCAATATGTTTTCTGAGACATTTTAAAAAGAATTCTGTTTCTACTTGAAGAAGTACTTGCTTACCTTGTTTATACTACTTTAGACAGTTACAGATAGCGATACTAAACTTATTTGTAGTAGCATACAGGAGACAAATAAAATTCTCTTCAAAGTTACAATAACGTATTCGTTTACACTTGTGATGCAAAGTAACTAGCAGAACAAAAATGTTCGAAACTATTTTATTTTCCATGTGAAGACGACAAATGTGTATTTTAAATTAAAAAGTTGTATATTGTTTTGTCTTTTTGCTTTATAAACATAGATACTTAAGATACCTAAAGAATTTTCATCCTAAATGCAATATTAGAAGTATCCTTAAACCTACCTAATGTGTGTTGTGCCACAGTACAGTAAACAAACCAAACCTAAAGCGTAAAAATTGCTGCCCACAACAACTCTACTAATTTTGAGTACCACGGGAAAAAACCGCACAAATGCATTTAATTATTTAGAAAGACGAGATTACAAAGGATCTCAAAGAACTTTCGCTTTTAGCTTTTTCGTAAACTAATTACAAATATAAGAATTAGATTTTCAATCTAGAATTATACATTACAATGAACAAAAAAAATAATACGCTAATCACAACGGTCAAAATCGGAGCTATCATTCTTTAAAGTTGAATCACGTTAGCATTTGTTCAAAAAGATTGTCGCCACTTCAATTTTATAAGTCTCACCCAAAACCCAATACCTCAGCCAAAATTGAATCTGCACAAAACAGTCATTTAACATACTGGAATTAGAGATTTATACAAAAACCGGTATGCTCATAACTAATACGTGCAAACATATCCCGTAATGATTCTTAGACTACAAGGCCAATTCAATTAAGAATTTCTTGTAGCATCCTTTGATTTAAAACTTAACAAGCGTTTATATCCCTACGATTGTGCAAACCAGTACATCTTGTAAACTTCAAACTGAACAAACGTTACTGGTATCCTTGCAATGACTCTAAGCTTTTACTTTTCTAACTCCTTAGTACATCTGGCAACGATCTTTGCTGAAAGTTCCTTCGAATTATATAATTCTGAATGTTAGATTATTTAATCAAATCTTAACATCTTGCAGCATTTACTTTTTTAATTGTTTATAAGAATTTGTATGCTAAATAAACCTATTTCCATTGTTAGTTTTATTTTAATAATGTTACACTGGATTAATTTAATTCTGCAACATTTCAAAAACTGCCACTGTCACGCTTTGTGTGTAGTTTGGGTTGCATATCTTCTTCTCATATCTAATGTAAGCTTCTTTGCAATAATACGATTTAGTATAGAAATTTCCTTAACAGCGCAGAGGCTTTATCAAAACTTTTCATTTTTGTCTCTAATAAATTTATCTTATTGGAAGTTCTTTTTTTGGTGGAAGTTTCGATTCAAGGCAATTTATCTGAATTCCAGTAGCTGCTATTGGGCAAATTCTCTTTGTTAGAGAGAACCGTTTCTGCTGTAGATACAGATCTTTTTTCTTCGTGAAAAGGTTAATACAAATTAAACTGGAAGCATCCTTGCCAGACCACATGCTTATACACAAACAGGTACTTTCTGAGACTCATTCCAAATTGTCCAGGTCATCTCAAGCAATCTAGAGTAACATAAATACAAGGTTATTTATCCTTTTCATCAATTTTGTAGCGGTTGATTTTATTTCTGATCTACACGAGGCTGGCATTTCATGCAAAGAAGTACATTTCTTTGAATTTGAGAATCCATGCAGTAATGATTTGGTGATAATTTGAGTAGTTACTCTGGATATTTCTGCATTGCAAGGTCTGTGTGCTTGTTATCTACTAATAGTTTTATCTGGGTCAAATTTATCGATAAGAACAAGACAGTTAAGTGGAGTTTAGAAGAGTTTAACAGCCTAGCCCCTTTGCTGCAATTTTAAGGTAAGTAATAATTCTTACTTGCCCCATATCCCAGTTTGGGATTTGTTTGATACGTTCAGGTAATCAAAGACTTCTTCGAGGCTCTATCACGCCTCCCGAGCGCTTGAATACTTGACTGTCAGCCAGGAAACTCAGCTTGACTTCCGTCACGGTACACCTTGTTAGACACCTATCAGATTTTATTAAATCTAGTGATCCTAGTAACGTATTCCAAGCAGCACAGTTATATTGAACCAACATGTCCTTCGCAAATTGGAATGATGCGTCAAATGTAACGCTATTTTATAGTGTTTAAACATTGGTGGCCAAGTTTTGCCAACTAGGTAGGCGATACAAGAAGAAACAATATAAGAAACACATTCAGTTACACTTATTGGTAACACATTGGCTGTCAGTGTTAATCTAGAATCTAAGAATATTAACTTGGTGTAATCATCGAAGTTCGTTGCGCCGAAGGCGCAACAGCTTTAAAAGCCATGGGCTTTTCTCCAGCTTGAAATAAAATAATGGTTGCACAGATCTGCGTTGGTCAAATTGTCTGGAATGTATCTAGTGATTTCAACAGATCTTTTGGTGCTGAAAAAGAGAAAAACATTTAAAAAATTCAATCACGTAAGGTTTTTTCATAAATTGTGGTTTTATTGTGTGTTCTATCTGTAGGTGTTAGTCTATTGTAAAGGATCATTTTGTAAAACTTTTATTTAAATAAACACTCGTATAATTTTTAGTTATGATGATGCAAGAAGTTGGTATTTTAAACAAAAATATAGTGGATTTATGATAAAGAAGGTAAAAGCAGTTATACTTTTATCACTGTAAATACAACTACTTTCATGTCAATACATGTCTGATCGTTCCTGTTACTGCGGGTCTGCCACCTTACCACCACCATTTCTTCTAGACAAAACATTTAGTTCAGTACCTTCTTTACAACTGTGGTGTGCATTTGTACAATTAGTTTGTAGAAACTTCATTGATTTAATTTATATTTTACGAGTTTTTATTAAATTAAATTCCAATGACATCGAGAGGCTATGGCAATGTGCCTGACTCTTTCTGCTATGTTTGTGAAAACTTTACGGTCAAAAAACAACAAAGAAACATTACAGAATTCGTAAAAAATGTATATTTTCCATATTGTGGCGTGAAAGACAAACCTTGGGCTCTTTATACGGTTTGTTCAATATGTGTTGAAGAGCTTCGCCAGTTGTCGCAAGGAAAAAACAGTCTTTTTGCTTTGGAGTGCCTATGGTTTGAAGAGAACCAACCAACCCTTACGACCAGATAAATTAGATGATGTATCTGATGATGAAATAATTTCTCAGGCCTGTGCTAATGAACTGGATGATGGAAGTGATAATTATGATCCTGAAAGTGATGAACCAAAACTGTTTGAGCAATCTGAATTAAATGATTTAGTTGAGGAACTTAAACCTTCCTAAAGACTCAGCTGAGCTTTTAGGCTCAATGGTGAAGGAAAAAAATCTATTAGCTCTTCGCATGACGTTTTACTGGTTTAGGAACAGAGAAAAACACTTTTTCCAGTTTTCTGTAAAGATGGACCTGGACTCATGGAACAATTCCACATTGATTACAATGTTTCTGAATAGAGACTGTTTATTAGTTCGTCGAAAAGGAGTCTTAACGCAGTTCTTCTGCACAATGGAAATAAATACGCTTCTTTACCAGTGGCACATTCTGTTTATATGAAAGAGTGTTACAAAAATCTTGAGCTATTTTTAGTTGAAATTCATTATAAAGATCAAGATTGGACAATTTGTGGCGATTTAAAAGTACTTTCTTTGTAACTTAGACAATAAAGCGGTTATACCAAGTATCCTTGTTTTTTCTGAGTAGGATAATTGTGATAGAAAGCAGCACTATTGTACAAAATTGTGGCCACCAAGACAAACCTTAACACCTGGTATGAGAAACATTGAAAGAGAAAGTTTAGTAAAGTCAAGCAAAGTTTTGTTTCCTCTGTTACATATTAAACTAGGGCTAATGAAACAATTTGTGAGGGCATTAAAAAAAGATAGACAGGGTTTCAAGTATCTTTGCAGTCAGTTGCTGTTGTACTTAGAGATGGCAGTGGAAGGCGGTTGGGGTGCAATTACAATGATTTTGAATATGGATTCATGTGGGATTTGATATTGCGTGGGGTAGTTATATAATAGATGGGTGAACGGAGAAAAACGGGTTTTTTCTCAGAATCACCACCTCCATATTTGCGCTGTGGAAGGATGTGGGGGTGTTGGGGTGGTGATTCACGGTAGAGGTGGTTGAGTTAGTGTAAGTGTGGATTAACTTGGAAAAGTATTTACCAGCGTCTTTGGGTTAAACTTGTTCAACTTATTGGTAATATATTTCTCAGTAAGATTTATCCAACATGAAACAAACGATCTAGTTTTACCATAGTCAAATTTCATTTCTTAAATATTTATTCCAAAAGAATTTCCAAAAAAGCCCTCAACACTAAAAAGAGCAAATCAAAATGTATTAAGCTAAAACTGCCTTTTGCTCAAAGACAGACAATGCAGCCCCAATAGTGAAAGAACATTGGACGTACATTTAACAAATAATAACATAACATAATAATTCTACATCTACCGTATTATTTTTGGTCTACTCTTTTAAACTTGGGAGATTCTTCTAGATTTTTAAATCAAGTCGTTCCATTGTAGTATGCAGAGGTTAGGGAGAGTAGGTATTCTGGAAAGATATCGAGTAAAGCGTAGGCCTTGCAGAATGGTGAGTAATCTTTTAGATGAAATTTCATCAGCTTCTAAATGTAACACTGTCACACAATCTTTAAGACTCCGGGTGGAAAATCAACTATTTACAATAATACTAGAAGATTGAAGAGTTATCTAAATCTAGAATCAAAACTTGTAAGCGGGAGATTTAGTGCTCTAGCTACAAACAAAGAAATCGGAATTCTAAAGCGTCTGACTGCGTCAGAACTAGCATATCGAAAATTAGGACCAAGACTAAACTACGACGAAAGTACAATCAAGATGCAGCACATATGCAGGAAAAGACAGAAAGTTAGTTTATATAGTATAGATCAACAAAAAGTTACACAAAACAGCGATCATCAGAGTTAGCAGAAATTTCAGATTTCAAAACATTTTGTGTTATGCATCAAGAAAATCTTCCAAATATTTCCTATTTTCGCTTAATTGGTCTAAAGCAGAACATAATTCAAGCCAAATCTACAAAAATTGACCTTGAAAATGAAAAAAAGTTGAAAAT
>VTPC01005919.1:0-19348 GCA_011009095.1 Ignelater luminosus
GATTTAAAGATATTCAAATGTGTATCTTTAGTATTAGAGATCAAAGAGATGTTGGCTTTTCTTGCGTATCATGAGACATTGCACGTATGAATTTTTTTGGTTTCCTTAAATTGATTTGTTGCCTCTATCATGATGGAGTTTAATAAGTTTCTAAAAACATTGTTAATTTTTGAAAGTCAACTTCTCGGCAGAAATACCAATAGTAGGTGACCATAGAATCATATCACAAATAAAAATATTTCAACATCGTCACTTATTACTGTAGCGTGTTTATCATGATACTATGCTACTCGTATAGGTACTGCACGCATTAAAACTTCTCTAACTAGAGTTAATACTGAAGAACGCAATACATACATTTGATCGTTATCTTCTATGTTAAAAAGAAAACGACTTTAAAGATTTTATTTTCCTTTGGGTTGCACATTTCGAATTTAAGTAACTTTGCAAGTCTTATTTTACATCGATATTACTGATAATTTAAAGAGCCCTACTTTAATTATTAATTTAATAATCATATAGCTTAGTTAATAGTTCAATCTAACTCATTTAATCAAAATGACTAAGGCATTTTATTCCGGAAAACAAAAACATTGTATCTTAAAAACTGCTGACACATCGTATCTAGATACAATCAATTTTTAAGTGATGTCATGTTTATTTGACTACGGATATATATAAATATGTTACTTTTTTTATGTCATTATATTTTTAAAATAAAAACGAGCTTATCTTCAATTTGCTTATGTAGATCTGATGCTCACTATTATAAAACTGATCTTGGTAGATAGCTTAACTTATTTTGTTAATCATTAATTAATAACAAAACATTCTTTTTATTTCTATAGTAATTTGAAATGATTTTAGATCAATCCTATACATTCTGTACCAGCCTTGGAAGATAATGGTAAGACAGTAAGTGACAGCCACGCCATCAACAGTTATCTCGTAGAAAAATATGGAAAAGATGATTCTTTATACCCGAATGATGTACACAAAAAGGCAATAGTCAACGAGAGATTATTCTTTGATGCAGCAGTTTTATGGTCTAACCTCAAAATGTTATTGGTAATAATAATTATTAAATATACAAACTCGTTTAAACATGGTTTAAAAGTATGTTATAAGATTACAGAAGATAAAATATTAATTAATAATTGTAAGTTTGATACTGTTGTAAGCCTAGGTTTTTCAATAAAATTTTTTTATCTAACTGATATAATTTAATTTTGTCACCTTTTTACTTTAGACATTCTAACGGAGACAAAAGTGTCTATAAACACTGAATAACATCAATTTTCAATAGCTGATTTTAAAGGAAGATGTAATGCAGCAGATGCTACGTTTACAATGTGACTTCCTGAGTAGGCCATAAAAACTACTTGCCTCGAATTGCTCCTTATCGGCTGCCTTGGGAGGTTATTGAAAATAATTAAGTCAAGGGTTATTAAACTTACACTTAATTATTTTTATAAAATAATATTCAAACCGACATATACTATCAACCTTTCATAAAAAGCCACTTATTTCCCTAAAATCTTATTTCAACCTTCCATTATGAATATGGTGTAGGTTTATTTGGATAATAAATGAAGGAAGTACCTTCATTTATTATTCCATTATGAAATTTAATTGATAAGTAGATGTATAATGGGTTGCATACTAATCAGATACAAAATGCGTGGAAGTTTAAGTTATAGCGGTATACCTAATTTGTATTTATTGCTGGTAAGTTCATTAGGACTCGTAGAGCTTTAGATTGAAATCGTTGTGTAATGCTGATATTAAATAGCTTGATACATTTCCATAACAGAACCCCATAATATCCAGATGGGTTTTGACATTGCTTTACAGACAAGAAGTTTATTGTCAAGTAAGAGATTCGAGTTTCTTCTAACGAACCAAATCATTTCGCAACACTTTAAACTAAATTGGAGGCGGCTTGGTTGTTAAGTAATTTTTCCAAGTTAGGCGTTGTCGAGAAGTTTCTACATTGTTAGTATGCACCGACACGACAGAGAATCATCAGCAAAGGTACTACGAGTAGCTAAAGTAATACAGTTAGTTTCAGGTGTATCGGCAGCACATAATAGGCATAGAAAAGGTTCAAAAACATTGCCTCGCGAGACTTCGGACTTAATAGCATAGTAATTGAATATGATACTATTGTATTTGATAGAATCTACTTAAAAATCAAATCGCAAGTGTTGGGCAGTCTTTCTTGCACAACTTTATGAGTTTGGTGTATTCTGAAGTAGTGCCTGAATCTAAATTGATGGTTAGGCAATACTGACTGTTGAAAGATCTATCTAATCCTATATAGCCATTAAATAGCTTGTTTAATAAGAAAAAAATTTTGTCTCTGCAATTTTCTTTGTAACTGTATCTTTGAGAAAACGCCAAAAATACAGAAATGCACTTGAACCTCTAACAGTTTTTAAAGTGTACATTGACGAGAAACCCAATGTTGGAGATTGCAATCGTGAAATATAATATAGTTTTGTTATCCATGCATGTCAGTAATAAAATTCAATTTGACAACACTGTCTTAATGTATTATGTTGTAACTCTGACAACACTGCAAATAGTAATAAAAAGTAATGATGTCATATTCCTTTGTAATGTTAAAGAAGTTAATAAACTTGTGTGTTCTTTCGTATTTTGATTGCTATTCCTCATTGTTTCCACAATATATAAATAAAGTAAATTCATCAAGTAATAAAGCAAATTCATCACCCAACAAGTAAATATTTTTTCTTATTAACGAAATATCTAACGATAATTTCTGATTTGATTGTTAGCAAAAAGCCTTGGAAGCCAAAATGACATTCCACTTTGTAAAACTAAATACACATAAGTCAAGGGTTATTAAACTTACACTTAAATTATTTTTATAAAATAATATTCAATTTTTTTTGTTTGTCTCTATTTCATTAAAAGTGTAGTACATTCCTTTTTGCAATTAGCGAATTAATATGAAGAACATATCGCAAATAGAACTTTTAAACAAAACTAGAATAACTGAATTACATAGAGAACTAAATACTTTAAAGTTACAAATTCAATACCAACTCAAGACAGAGTGGGTCAACGCGCTGTTTACACATGTACGTGATAAGGTGTAAAACATTCAAAGTTATAAAGGAATTTTTATCAGAAACTAATTTTATTTAGACAACCATACACAAAGGAAAAGTTAAATAAATAAAGATTTATTTAAAAATCTGCTATAACGCATGTTTCAGGTGAAATAGTCCAACTCTTGAACCCATGAAACGTAACAACAGGTACCAGGTAAATTCGTTATATTGGTGAAGTTTGCAATGAGCTGTTTACCTAGTAGCTACGTCGTTTTATATTATTTTTACTATTACATCTTTAATAGATAAATAACAAATAAATTATAAGAAATAATGGAAATCATTGATCGTTTGCATTTTTACATCTACTTTAGTTATGCTAAAGTTAGAAGTAAGAGAAACATGCAAGAAATTCCTGTAAACAATGCAATAAAAACGTGGCAAATCACACAAGTTGTGCAAAAGCTAGTAAGTGAGTAACATTTCTAAGCGAGAGTGGTAGAATATTGTGGAATTAATGGTACTTGTAAAAATCTCGGTTTTACTAATGCTATTGAAGAGATCTGTAGCACTGAAAATAAAATATGTAATTGTACGTTCAGGGATTGCAAGGAAAAAATGAAGTACTAAGTAATCAAAATAAATTACTTTGGAAATCTGAATTTAAGATATTTAGTACGACTGCTAAAAGGTTGTAGGATTTGTAGATCAAAATAACGAACAAACAAAAACCAGGTAGGACATCAATAGAAGACAATTCAGCGTACGCATCAGGTGGAATCGAAACAAATTATTTTATTAAGTAATATAAAGCCCAATTACGAAATAAAACACCAACATTTTAATAAGCTGAATTCGGATAAAGAAAGTCTAGTCCGATTTCGCTTAAGCCATATTGATAAACTATTCCACCAATAATATAGTAAAACTACACGCTGGATTTCTAACCATTCTAAAGTTTACAGTAGCAAAGTACTCGTAGCTTCAAAGCGACTAACTGCCGCTAGTGAATTAGTGTTATTTATCGCCTATTTAAAAAAAAAAGTAAACCTTTATATAGTAAATATCCGAAAGAATAAAGTTGATAGAGAAACTTTCAATTTTTGAGAGCAACATTAATTCAGATGTTATACATGCTTGTCTGAACATTCGCTCACTAACAAATGATTTTGCCTTTATGTCAATAAGAAAGCATATAAAGTTTTTGATTCTTATGTACAATATACGACAAGAACGTGACGTTCCAAAAAGATCAAAAAGTATATAACGTTTTAAAGTATTTACTGTTGAAAAGTTTTGGTTTTACGAATATAACAGAAAGTTGTAATCAATAAGTAACAACTTAAATTGCGAATTGGATTAAATATAATTATTGCTCATTAAAATTCGAAGAAAACAGATTATATATAATTATAAAGAATCGGGCGTAATCGTGTAAGTTTGGGCAAAATCGAACCGACGCATAGAAAACAACAAAAATTGAAACAGAATAAAATAATAAAAAAAGAAATAACAGAGAAATACACACAAAAAAATAGCGAAACTATTGGCAAAATACTAAGCATTTGGTACAGGAGAGATTGGGAAATAAAGAAAAAAGGAATAGATGAAAATGAAGATCAAATTGAAGAAATAACAAGAGAGAAGTAGGGAAGACAATGAATGGGAGAGAAGGTTAAAAAATGGTTCCTGCAGGTATTCATAATAGCATGGAAAGCAAAACAAATACCAAAGAACTGGAGAAGCAAACAAAAAAGATCGAACAAGTTTTGTTATAACAATTATGGATAGTTACTTGTTTGTCATTTGTCTCTTCCAAAGTGTACACTCAAATTGTAAAGAATATGATGAAGGGAGGAATAAAAAATAAAATAAAAAATTCACACGTGACATATAGAAAAGATAGACAGACGAACAATATGTGTATGCTACAGAACATAATAGGAAGGGAAAATGCTGTTAGGTAGAATTATTCCTAACCCCTATAGATCTGAAAGCAACCTTCGATACGGTTGAGAGAAAGATCATTTGCAAATCTATAATAGTATATTATTCAACGAGCACATAATGTAGGCTATTATTCAAGAGGATGAAGTTTACACACGAGCCAAAGGCAAGTGTGTAAATCATCAGAGTGAATAATGCCCATTATGTGCGAGTCAAATGCGACGTTTTATCTACGACGTCCAAATTTTTTTTCTAACAATAAACAGTTTGAGATTATAACAATTTCTATTTTGTTTATATCTATAAATAGGCAACCAATAAAATACCGCCAGTGAATAAAATTCATACAATTCACTAGTGTTTTATGAGTATGGTTATATCCCTATGGTTACGCGTATAACGACAATATTATTGAAGAGTCGTAGATAAAAGAACTAAATGTGTTCCATAAGCTTATAATAGTCATTTTTGCACGACCGCTTGTAAAGTTGGCGCTTTACAACTAGTTATCAATGTTGAAAGTTGACAATTATAAACATTTGCAATTAATTTCACGTATCGATGTTATAATGGCCGTATCGATGTCATAATGAAATCATTATACGTTCCTATAATCTTGGCCAACTTCATTTTCAACGAACTCCGAAGGAGTCGTTACTGAATTTGGAAAGTCTGTCTGTCTGTATGTATGTCTGTCCGCATTTTTGTCAAATTTTGAAATCTTGACTTCAGATTTAGATTCTACATCAAAAACTAAAGCCAACGTGTGTCTTCGTTTTTTCATAACTCTTCGGGAACATGGTCAAAATGGCCGCCGAAAATTGGAAAATTTTTTAAATTATTTTTTACTTTAGAATCGTATTCTACATAAAAAAACGTATACTTTTAGTTTTTTGATATTACCTCGGGAACTTGGTCAAAATGGCCGCCGAAGTTTGAAAAAAGTAACAAAATGGAGTTCGTTGTGGTTATGCTTTGCATTCCCAAATGTTTTAATTTACCGTCAATGGTTTTTCTTTATTATTTTCTTTAAAATACGGTCGAGCAAAAAATATTGTATACAACTCGAGTGTAAGTGTGTTTTTTGAATTCGTAGGGTTTCACTTTACACTCTTGTTACATAAAAATAATTTTGAGTATTATAGAAGAAAACATAAGGCAGGATACAATTAAGTTAAGTAAATTTAAAATTAAAAAAAAGAAATTAAACATGTGGCAATCTAAGCCTGTCATTATTTATAATTATTTTGAACGGATTGGTTAAGAACACGGAAGAAAGAAGAAGACACTTATAAATGACAATTGAATATCAAAATTTTATTCTAGTAGAAGTAGATTAATCTATTGTACGATGATGATATTAGAATAGTAGCAAACACGCAAAATAAGGTGAAAGTATTAGTAAAAGTATGGGCAAAAAAAAGAAAATTAAAAAATGGAAAATGATAGTAAACAATAAAAGAGAGGAAGAGGAAGTTTGCTGGAAAACATAAAAGATATTAGAATAAAAAGAGGGAAAAGGGGGGGGGGGCATGTTTAAAGACCAGAAACAATGGGAAGTATGGATAAGAAGGAAGGCCCGACACCCTAAGAGCATAAGAAATGAAACAAAAAAGATGTGTTGTAATATGAAAATTGCACAATAAGAACGATATGAATAATACTAAGACATTAAAGCACGATTTCTACCGCAGAAAAACCTAATTCAATTGATAAGAAATCGCGAATAAATCTAATTAAACGAAGAACAGAGTACTGCTCCTAATAACATATTTTGTAGAACCCTGTATATCTAAAATAATTTCTTAATATGGACATAAAATATTGAATTAACAATAGTAA
Organism: Ignelater luminosus; assembly: GCA_011009095.1. Classification (NCBI taxonomy): domain Eukaryota; kingdom Metazoa; phylum Arthropoda; class Insecta; order Coleoptera; family Elateridae; genus Ignelater; species Ignelater luminosus. The sequence continues at coordinate 6,870 of VTPC01005919.1, forward strand.
CAGAATTGTCGTCATTAAATTTATTAATACAACGCATTTCGTCCACATTTACGCATGACAAAAATGTGCAAATATTCATAAGCATAAGTAATATACGAAGCCATTAAAATTAATGACCTTTCACCATTTCATAATACAAGATTCCACCATTTACAATAACTGGTACTTAAATGTAGTAATAATTTTTCCCAACAGACATTTTTATCTACTTATGTGTATGTAAAAACGTATGATCGCTGATAAGTTATCAAATCTGGTCACTTGAATTTTAAACATCATATAAATATTATGGTAAGCACGAGTTTATTTACTATTACATTATTGTCAACTAAATCGTAAAGTGCAATTTTTGATTAACAGTTTTGCTTTTAATTAAATAAAAAGAAAAAATTCCAAAGTCGGCTCTGGTAAAACGTCACAAAACTAAAAACTAAGCTTGGGGTACATTTGAGTCATGGTCATGGTCGTCTATCGTCATTAGTGGTCAGTCGTTCGTTAATAATAGACAGTACATAAAGTACTCTGTCTGCCCACCGGTTAGAACCACATCCTTTTATAAGTGAAAACGTTGAATAATACATAATATGAAGCTGTTATTTTACACTTGTGTTATCTTTTGTGTGCTCGTACAAGATTCGTTTTGTTTTACAAATGTTTACGGAAAAATAAAGCAAAGGAAATACGAAGGTGATGCTGGCGAACCTCTTATTTTAACGCCGCTTATTAAACAAGGTAAAATTAAAGAAGCCCAAACTGCTGCTGAAGTTAAATTTAAAGGATTAGACCATATCAGAAGTTATGCCGCATATTTAACAGTAAACGAAAAATATAATTCCAACATGTTCTTTTGGTTTTTCCCCTCGCAGACGGATTATGCTAATGATCCTGTTGTTTTGTGGTTGCAAGGCGGACCGGGAGCTACATCACTTATAGGACTTTTTACTGAAAACGGTCCATTTATAATTACGGCTGAACAAAATATAAAATTAAGAAAGATAACGTGGACGCAAAATCATTCTGTTTTATACATTGATAATCCCGTGGGAACTGGATATAGTTTCACAAATGTTGGAGGTTATTCTAGAAATGAGGTGGATGTCGGTGAAAATCTATATAAAGCCCTTTTGCAGTTTTTCCAGCTTTTCCCAGAATTACAGAAAAATGATTTCTTTATCAGTGGTGAATCATATGGTGGAAAATATGTTCCTGCCGTTTCTTATACAATTTATAAAAATAATCCATCCGCTAAACAAAAGATTAATTTGCAAGGTTTAAGTATTGGTAACGGACTAAGCGATCCGGAACATCAATTAAAATACGGAGAATATTTATATCAAATTGGATTAATTGATACCAATACAAGACAATTGGTGCAGGAATATGAAGCAGAAGGTATAAAATATATTCAAAATAAACAATGGATAAAAGCTTTTAAATTGTTTGATGATCTTCTTAATGGGGACATGAATAACCGGTCATCTCTATTTAAAAATATAACTGGATTTGACAATTATTTCAATTATTTAATTGCAAAAGATATCAGTAAAGATATGAATTATATGGGAAAATTTATTCAAAGTGCTGAAGTTAGATCGACAATTCATGTTGGAAATGCCACATTTCACGGAGAAAATCAGATAGTGGAAATAAATTTAATTTCTGACATTATGCAGTCAGTTGCACCGTGGATATCAGAATTATTGAGTCATTGCCGAGTTTTAATTTATAATGGTCAGTTGGATATCATTGTAGCGTACCCTTTGACCATGAATTATCTAAAAGGTCTAAATTTCAACGGTGCAGACGAATATAAAAAGGCCGTCAGACATCAATGGCGCGTTGATAATTATCTTGCGGGTTACGTAAAGCAAGCGGGAAATCTAACGGAAGCTATGGTAAGAAATGCTGGACACATGGTACCAGGGGATCAACCACGATGGGCTTTAGATTTAATAACTAGATTTACTCGTAATAAACCGTTTTATTAATTAATTATTTAGTGAAATTACTAGTTCAATATTTAATTTATTGATAAGAATATTTGTAAATTTAATAGACAAATAAATAATTTTAATTCTGCTTTCATTGTTATTATATGCAAACGCAATTACTTAAGTATTATAGAATTTATCTTAAAAAGTAAAAACGTCTAAATAGTAGTAATTATTATTCAATCAAACAAAACGGTATTAATAAAAAAATATTAATAGGATCAATTTATATCAGTAGCGGCTACTATAAGAAAATTGCTGAGGTAGTGTCCTTTGTAAAAATTAAAAATCTATTGCATATCAGTATTACACATATTAAAAATTAGTTAAATTGCTATTTTGGTTTTTTTTATAGTTTGATTTGAAAAGTCTTAAAAATCAATAATTGAGTGTAATTTTCAATTATCGGCTAATTTTCAGAAAATCTTAAAGTTTTGGGTTAGTCATCAAAAAAATAGTCTTGACAAAATTAAATGTAATTACGGAGTCAACAACAATTACTCAATAAAATGATAAGCAAATGTAGTGAAATAGCAGGGCTGACTCCATTTTCATAGAATCTTAATAGAATGATCAACGAACTCCAATAGAAGACGTTACTGAATTTGCGAAGTTAGTCTGTCCGTGTCTGTCGGTCTGTTTATCTGTCTGTCCACATTTTCTTTTTTAAATTTTGACTGCATATTTGGATTCTACATCAAAAACTACAGATCACTGTCTTCGTGTTTAGATATCTCTTGGGGAACATGGTCAAAATGGTCGCCAAAATTCGAAATTTCAATCGTATTCTACATCAAAAAATAAGAGTACGTGTACTTTAAGTTTTTTGATATCACGTCAGGAATATGGTCAAAATGGCCGCCAAAATTTAAAAATTTTTTAAAACTGTTGCTCGAATTCAGCAACAAAACGAAGTTCGTTGTGGTTATGCTTTGCATTCCCAAATGTTTTTGTCTAAAAGTATAAGATTAATCTAATCAGTAAGATTTCTTAGCTATTAACTAACCCAACTCAGACATAGATTTCACTGTAATTAGAGAAAATTTTAAAATTCTCAAAACAAACTTTAAACAATTATTTAGCCTCTACAGAGTATTGAAAAGCGAGTTAAATACTTATTACCGTATAGAAGTTTAAAAATTAAATAAATTACTCCCAAGTGACGAACAACTCCTCAGAAACGTTTGGTTTTGTTTGTTGTGTATTTCAGTCTTTACCTGCTCACACGTGATGTGCTCCATTATCTAAGGAGAACATAGTGGTCCCAGTTCTAGTTTCGCTAAGAAAAATCTAATGAAACAGTCGGTGCAAGGGATCAAATATTGGTCTCCCAAACTCGAACTTAGAGCGTTACCACCCATCAACGCCGCTTAATAATGAAATGAAAACAAAACGATATTTTGCTGTAGATAAAAGTAACATAAGTAAAAGACTTTCAATCAATTTCTTATTCAACAGAATATCAATATTGACCCTTTTGGACTTACTATCAAGTTTTTTCCATCACTTTCAGTTGGTATGATACTGTAGTCAATAGCTTGAGAACTGCAGACAGCATTACAAAGATCTGAAAACAGTTGGGTTTACATCCGGTTCAGTAATCATGATAAAAATTTAATTCTCACCTGAAAAAGTATTTTGGCACAACTCCATTGGGTTAGCATTCTTTGTAGTTGTCAAATAGTAGGCACTTCTTTGCATTTCAGCAGTAAAATATTTCTAAACTGCTATTGATTGCAATTGGCAGTGTAGGAAAAAGTGGGGATCCTTCAACTATGAGGTAGATTCGACCATTTCTGTTTACTCTCCATATTCAGATTTTCCAGGTAATATTCGGTTTGTGAATTAGTACCATTAAACCGTCTATTATAAAGCTAAATGCCAGTGGTCAACCTGTAGATTTCTTTTAAACAAAAGTGCAAAATAGTGGTTTTAAAGTAAGGTATAAGCGTTTCTAGGTTTGCAGCATCAAAATTAATTAGGAACCACAACTTCAAATTGCTTGTCTAAAAGTTGATGAGTTTGGATTCTCATTTGAGATGTTAATTGGGCTATTGCCACACTGTTTTAATATTTTGTCGCGATGTTTTGGAAGCTAACTCTGCTTCCGTCCTAGGGCGTTCGCCCTAAGAAGGGCGGTTTGGTTTATTATTTTGAGGTCGATTATTTACTGAAAAAAGTAAATTAGAAATGCAAGATAATAAACCAAACCAGCCTTCTCGGGGCAAATTCCTGAGGACGAAAGCAGGGTCAGCTTCCAAAACGTCGCGACAAAATATCGTAACAGTGTGGCAATAGCTCAGTTAACACCTCAAATCAAATTGCTTATTTTTTATACAATTAATAAGAATGCATTTTAGAACAGCGCAGGGCAAATTTGACCAGCACATATAATGCAGTTTCAATCATTAGTTGGCGAGAGTCTAAATCGAAAGTGTATGCTTCAACACCAAAATTAAATGAAATAAAAAAGGCAGAAAAAGACAAAAGAAAATATCTAGTACATAATTCAAAAACGTGACAAAACGGAGGGTTTGGCAAAAAATATACGATAGCAAAAAGGTATTTAAACAACTCCATAAGTTTTCGTAAGGAAGCCATAGATATTTTTTTTATGTTTCATTAATGACCACATTGTAAAAGTAAATGATTTTACAACTGCAAAATGTGTTATGTGACAAAAGTTTTACCTACAGATGGGAACGATTATGAAATTAAATTCTTAAAACGAAAAGATATCTGCTTTTCTTGAAGTAAAACGTAAAAGGTATTGCCATAGTAAAAAGAGATGATATAGTAACAGTTCCACTCATACCCCTAATTCTGAAACTGCTAGAACTTCAGCATTATCTACTTTTTTTAAATAAAATACTATAGTATAAGTTGTTATAAATAATCATTTATTTACCTCAGTAAAATATGATTTTATTGGTATCTTCCCGCATTTTACTTCTTTTTCTTAGCGTGCGGTATCGTTTTGTTCATTTGGAAATCCAAAAGGGACCCCCGTGTATAAGAATTAGAACAACCTTAATCTGGGGTAGATCCAAATCCAACCAAATTCAAATTAAAAAAGCGATTTTTACGAGTTACGAGTTGTTACGTATACAGTGTGTCCAAGATAAGGATGCACAGCATGGGGATCTTGGAAACGGTGAGAGATACAGGATCGGTTAAATGGGATGAAAGTTGGCTATTTATAGGACCTTTTTATTAGCGTTAATGATGTAAACATGATAAAGTTATTTTGATTTTTTATGCTATAAATTATTGCATTCTGCAGTACCCTGGCCTGCACGATCGCCTGATCTAACACCGTTAGATTTCTTTCCTCTGGGGTTATGTTAAGAATCATGTGCTCAACCAAAATTTTGAAGATGAACAGCAATTATTACAGTTGGTCACAGCAGCGTTCAACCCAAAAAATCAAAACCAAAATAACCCTATCATGTTTACATCATTACAATCGTGACAACAAGAGCTACCCAAAACAATTTTCAATTGTTTTTCCGCCTATTTAACAAATGAGGTTGATGATGGTTACTCGAAACCGAAACGTTGTATAGAAATTTCGTTAGTGTATTTTAATACAGAACAAAAAGTGGCAATGGAAAAGTAGTTTTAGTTTTCCGATGTCTCTTCAAATAAAGGAAAGAAAAAATAATAACGAAAATCGAGAAATCTACTTTTTTTTAAATATCTCTGAAACTATCCAAGATATCTATACTTTACAAACGCCAACAAAAAGGTCCTAACTATAAATAGCCAACTTTCATCCCATTTAACCGCTGCTGTATCTCTTAGCGTTTCCAAGAGCCCCATGCTGTGCATCCTTATCTTGGACTTACTGTATATCTCAGATCAAATAGCGATGTTCCCAGTAATTATAAAAAACATCACAACAATCAATTTTTAAAAGTATTTGGAAAGAAGATTACTTTATTAGAAAATGTGATATACAATATCAGAATTAGTTGAATCATTCCCACTCTCCCCTGCACCAATTGAAAACATTGGAATTCAATTTTTAAAGAAAACTACTGCCTATACTGCCATCAGTTGCATCAGGGCCCACGAATTTGATTAAGCCATCCACTGTTCTGGGCTTCTGTAACTTTTTATTTTGCATATGGATATAACATATATAAGCAACTCCTTATTATCCATGATTGGTCAACCATGAATGAGAAGAACAAAAAACTATTTATATATGTGTACAGAATATGCCAAATTGCCTTTCCTTCTCTTTCATAATCAATCAAAAACACTAATATTTTATTAATCACCCTATACTATGATCTTTAGAAGATACCGTTGTTTCATATGCTGTAGTCCAATCAAAACAGTGACCCATTTTAAGATGGTAATGAATTAAATATTTATTGATACTTTAGCATTGAAGTCATCTGATTTTATTTTTTAATTGACAACAGTACATCAGCATTCTACCAGACGTTAAATTCAGTATCAGCTGGTGACGTATTGCACAATGACAGTGTGAGTACCTACCTACATACTTATTCACTGAAACTGTTAAAAGTTGCTGGTGATGGCTTCTCTTAAATATCTTAAATCCATTTCTAAAATAAATAAACAGGTTGCTTAGAGAGCTAGGAGCCTCCTCGTCAGCAAGAGCAAGAACATTATAAGGAAAGGTGAAGGTAAGAATGAGATGAGAGATAATAAGATTTGCAAAAAAATCTTGTTCTGCTATTCACCTACACCACTAAGGGAAACCTTAGTGAGAATATAATCTGCTCAACAATTTGTAGCTTAGTCCTCTGAATGTAGGTATAGTGTGTCACTGCTAAGCTTCATTTCGGAAAGACAGAATCTATGGTTATTGCATGAAGGTCCAGGAAGATTGCAATTTCTTGCAACATTTTTCTCTCTTTTCTTTCATACTTTCCTGAAGTTCCTAATAGTTATTGTATTAATGTTAAATTCAATTTCTAGCAAATATTTTCTGATTTTAATAAACGATTTTTATCGAGCCCATATATTCTTCTTTTGTATGTTTATAATCTATAATATTTTTTTTTGTTTCAAGTTTCAATAATATAACTATTCAATATTAGGGGTGATTCATAAGAGATGACAAGCCTAGTAGAGTTTGAGATGCAACCAACTTTGCTTCGTTTTAAAGAAATCGTGAAGTAGATATACGTCTTATTGTCTTTTTTTTTATATTCAGTGTTCTAGTCATTTTATACTTGCTGCATCGAACAGATAGAGTAATCTCATTATATTCTCAAAAAAAGGAATAATTCCCTCAAATTGGCAAATTGTCTGCAAGACAAGTGATGAGAATGGGGTACTGTAGACAACTTGTCAACTTGGGAGGATCTTCTCTTATCACGACAATTGCATGCAATTACTCTATATGTTTGGCACGACAGGTACAGAAATATGTACCTATTAGGTTGCACTTATAAACTTAAGGTTTATCATTTTTTGTGAAGTTAAGTCAGCACTATTGCTAACTTTCTTATTGTTAGAGCTAGAAAGTTGGTTAAATTAGCAAATTAGTAGTATTTCTTTTGCTCATTACGATGTGAAATCAGTAAAACAATTAAGCATCGCATTTTTGAATTAATCAAAAAAACAGTAAATTTTTAAATGGAACGCTCTGTATATTTTTGTGCTAGTCAAAAGAAAATTAAATTTTGAACACAAATTGTCCTTTGTTCTATTGGTCTAAAATTAAAAATGAACAAGATATTTCGGTTTAGAAGAAATTCATAAGAAAGCTATGAGTAAGAAACAATCGCTAGTGAAAATTTGTCATAATTTCAATCTGTTACCAACAATCGATTTGTCGATATAATTTGTGTATTTATGTGGCTTTTTGTCGTTAATGTCTTAATTTAAACATTCAGAAAAGTGTGATATGTTCGAATGTTACATTTCATGCAAAAAGAAATTGTCAACGAGCTCTAGAGAGTTACCGTGTACAATATGCTGGACGAATTTTGCCAAATCGGCGATACTTCTTGCTACTTCAGAATTAAACTACATAAAAGTATTTTAAGTTAGATATATTGATACCTACTAGAAAGGACCTATGAACTTGGTTACCTTTTTGCAGTTACATAAATAAAATTATTATTATATCAGGTGTAGAATTGGAAAATGTAAAAAAGAAAAGCTATGAATGTAATGGCAAATTGAAAATAGTAGAGATGGAACTTATAATGTGATGCTTTTGCATATATTTCTTGTTTCATTTCATGTATTCTAGTGTCTTATGGAATGTTTACATATCTTTATCACTGCAAGCAATTACCATTGCTAAGTTTTGTGTTTAGTTTTTCTTTTAATAATTTGCAATTCCATTAGCAATAGTACAGCTGCTACTTTATATTTAAAAGCTTCAAGATAGTTACACATTCGCTTCCAAAAGATAAAAGAAATGAACATTTAAATAATTTTAATTTACACTTTTTTACAACATATTCATCCATGTAATATACTTGTACTACTACAATCTACTATACTACTGTCAACCAAATTAATTTACTCCTTGAAGAAACTTAGATAAGAAATCTGTTGGTTTAGGTTCCGCAGTTGGTTTGAAATATGACATTATATGACCTTTTTGTTTCCATACATGTACAGTTTCTTTAAGTTCCATTTGACCCTATAAATACAAAGAAATCAAAAGTAAGAAAACAATCATATTGCATAAAACTTGCCTTAATTATTAACATATCAATTACTCGAACATCTGTTAGACATTCGTGCTTTTTGAATTCTTCTCGCAACCTTTGTCGACACTGTTCAACAGATTTTGGTATATCGTACTGTCTCACTGCAACATAAATACAACTTTAATGGGTAAATATGATTATGTAAATTTAAGGTTATGATCACCTATATAAGGTAACTGCCTGTACCAAGCTTTATACAGATTTAAAGCTCTTTTTCTTGCTTCTTCGTTATCTAATGATAAAAGGGGTTTAACCTGCCGTGCACCACCTCTCACTGCTTGTGAAGCCATTTCTCATTAATTTGAGATTTGTCAAAATATTGAAAAACGAAAGATTTTTTTGGACATAAAAATATTACTATCGAGTTAACCAATATGAGAGCAACAAAGTTTTAGTTAACTTGAGGTTGGTTCACGTATTCTCGCCTTGTGTCTTTTTTTGTTTATACTGTGGTAAACCTACATATTATCAAATCTTACCAGTGGCGTAGTTAAGATATGGATAGCTTAACCTAAAAGTAAACTTATCGTATTGGCAGTATCTTGTAAGTACGACACTGGGGTATATTTTCCACCAAAGCCAACCAAGACCAATTTTATTTTATTAATCTCTAATCAGACACGAAACCAAAACAAAAGTTATAATACTAACTTGTGATAATTATATTAATGTGATAAGGTATCTGTTGTATTCTATTTTATAATTGTTGTTAGGTATCATAGTGAAATAATAATAATTACTGTAAAGACTCATAATAAAGGTAATTCATATTCATATACATAACCTATTATGTTTATGTCAAAAAGAGTGTATTAAACTAAAATGCTTTATATTTCTAGCAAATTATACAGTTAAAAATGAAAGCAACACTTAGCCCTCCTGCAAATAGCCAAAATGAAATATATACATATATAGCAATTCCCATAGAAGCACTACAACAAAGTACTGACCAAGGCGGTCAGGCTTTAACAGTAGCACAAAATGTTATCCTTAAAACTCTTCCTGATGGCCAACAAATACAGTCAATTACTATGCCAGAAAATATTATTTTTAGGGTGAATAAAAAAATTAATTTTAATCAAGTAAGTTGTACTGTATTGTTTTTATAAAATACCACCCTTCGAACGTATTGATTATTTTACAGACTTCTAATGATGTTCAGTCTTTAATTGCAAAATCTGAAACAGAAAACAGAACTTCCATTCAAAACACTACCAGACCAACAGTAATTGAACATAATAGTAACAGTAACAGGTAAAATTTTCTTGTTGCTTTTTAACATCAAATAATAATAAAATCTTTCAGTAATAATGGTTTTGTACGAAACTCCGTAATACTAAAATCGCTTGCAAATAAATCAGACAATACAAATTCTGACAAGGCAGAAATAAGATATTTAAAATGTAAGTCTTCACAAATGATTGATGTTAATCGTAAAACAGATAAAGAATCTCAAGTAGGTTCTTTTAAATGTACAATATGTGGTGAAGTATTTACAAAGATGATACTTTATCGAAAGCATATGCAAATGCATAGAAACACAAAGAAATATAAATGTGAACAATGTTCAGCTAGTTATAACGTAGAAGATAATTTAAAGCTTCATATGGCTATGCATAGCAAAAGCGAACCTACATGTCCTATTTGCCATAGAAAATTTCAAAGACTTGCTAGTTTAAAAGCTCATATTATTATTCACGAAGTAGATGAAATATTTACCTGTGTCGAGTGCCTTGCAGAGTATGAAAAAGAGGTAATCACAATAAAACAGTAAAGATTGTAAAAAACTAATTATTTTAAATCTTGCAGGATGATTTAGTTAAACATATGGAAAGTCATAAAAAAATTAAAAAGGAAAATATCGCTGACCAGTCTCCATTGGTGTGTTCATTTTGTAGTCACACATTTCAAGACAGTGTAGAATATAAACAACACATTTCATATCATATAAAGGTAATATTATTACTATTAATTATTAATTCATATATAAAAATTATATTGCAGATAAAACGGCTTATAATGAATGGTAAAAAACATAAAAGAAGAATTAATACAAACAATAAGGAATATGCATATAAATGTGACGTATGTAAAAAAGCTTTTTCAAAATTATGTTTATTAGAAAGGCATTTACGAATTCACAGTGGAGAAAAACCTTTTGCTGTAAGTTTTTCATTATCAATTTTCATCGATATGATGAAACTACTTGATTTTCTAGTGCCATTTATGCGACCGCGCATTTAACCAAAAAGGTACATTACAAATTCATTTAGCTTTACACACTGGCATTAAGCCATTTCAATGTACATTATGCCCAGCAAAATTTTGCCAAAAAGGTATAAATACTAAATTTTATAATTTTTAATAAACTAAAATGTTGTTTACCTACAGGAAATCTTCGTGTTCATGTTCAGAAGACACATGTAGCTCCAGCGCCTGGTGAGAAGGTCTACAAGTGTACTATGTGTACTTGCATTTTTAAAAAGGTTTCTTCCTTAAATGCTCACATTACAAGAGCTCACGCGGGAGAAAAACAAACCGATGATATTTCAGATATAGTAGAACAGTTAAGACAATTGGAAAAACAAATGGAACCAAAAAGTAGTGAACATGGAAATCAAGTTAGTGCACAAACAACTGCAGCAATGAAAAGCCTTTCTGAATTAGAAGTGGGTACAATCAAGTTTGTCAAATTAGTAGATTCCAGTATTGAAGGAAGTATTCGAAGATATTGGGTGAAGCAAAGGAAAATAGGAGACCATACGTGGTATATTTGTGCTTACTGTTCCAAAGAATTTAAGAAACCTTCAGATTTGATTCGACATATTCGAGTTCATACTAGAGAAAAACCATTTAAAGTAAAATTGATTAAATAATTCGTTTTGTAATATTTATCATACATGTTATTATTTTCAGTGTAAACAGTGTGATCAAGCATTTTCTTTAAAATCTACTTTAATAACACATATAAATACTCATATTGCAAAAAGAGAATATCATTGTCTTATTTGTACAAAAACGTTTACATCTGTTAGAACTTTGACTGCACATTTGAGGTTAGCATGTTTTGATTCTTAAAAATGTATTTGATTAAAAACGTCGTGTTATTTACAGAGGGCACGAAAAACGTAATTCGCAACATTACATGTGTGATACTTGTAACGCAATTTTTAGTACCATGAGTAAAGCAAAACTTCATATGGAATTACACAAAGCAGATCCTATTAATAAAGGACTTAGTAAGCTAGGTCAATTGCAGGTGGTAATGCAGCAACCAATGGTGGAAACTCCTTCAGGTGAATTTTCAAAATGGTATTCTTCAACTTTTTTCTAGATATATTTTTTTTATTTTAGGTTTATTACCAGTTGCACCACCTAAATCCCAAACTCAATCATCTCAAACCGATTCAGAGATAAGGCCACATAAATGTCAACTTTGTAATGCAGGCTTTACTAAAGGAGTCCATCTTAAACGTCATATGTTATTACATTCTGGAGAGAAAAAATTTAAGTGCAATATCTGTGGAAAGTAGGTATTTTTGGTAGATTAAAAAAATTACAGAGACATAAAAATAAAAACTTTACTTTTTTGCATTTTTATGTTATATGTCTAAGCATCTGCAAATTGCAGACTAAAGGTCGATGTGCAAATACAGGATGTTTTTAGAACATGGTTATTGTTATGACATTAGTGCTCAAATGAAGTTTTCTGTAATTTATCCGTATGCAGTGTATGTTTTTAGGTTATGTTTATATTTAATCATGGTTGATTTCAATT
>VTPC01005922.1:0-28014 GCA_011009095.1 Ignelater luminosus
ATTATGATATTATTGTAATGTAAATTTTATATAAATCTTTTAAATATAAATAAAATACTAATGATCTAGTTACTCAGACAGCCAATTTTAAAATATAAATTAAAAATTGTAATAACACGGTCAGGAAACTGCTGGTCAGCTGGTTTAAATGTATTAGCTATAGTATGTACGGTGTAGATAGTAATCATCTCAGGTTTAACACGATTTTGCACGTACACGTATTATGTAACATTACTGTAATTATTATTTCAACAAATTGCTATCACTAAGGAAATCAGGTCGTCATGACGTCAAATCCAGGTTTGGATTTAGGTGTTTGGATGACAGTACCGTACAAATTTTCATGCATAATATTATTTCATTTTACTTTGCAGGTTTAATTAGTCAAGCCCCTCCTGTAATGGTAAAATTTCATTTTAAAGAAATTTATTCATAAAACTTTGTGTTTGTTTGTTCTTCCTAAAAGCCTTTTCTCAAATGACAACCTGAACTCGGGTTTCCAGCTAGCTATCTCAAAATAATGTTGTCTTCGTTTTAAAACAAAATCAACTATGGAGTACACTACTGTACTTTGCATTGTTGGTCTTGTTTCTCCGTGTCTTGTAAGTGCTTATGTTTTAATTATCATCATCTTATTGATTAACTAAAAATATATTCTGTAGGATAAAATAACAACATCTCCTACCAGTAATTTTCGGAAAATTTGTGTTTTTGCATGCTGATAACGAAAAAAACAACGAAAAAATTTTCAACTTTAATCTTCCGTTCGCACAAGAGGCCTAAAGTTAGGAAAAATTGCTAAAAAATTGATTTTTTTTTTACTTATGATCAGGCATACTAACTATAGTGCGGTGAAATTCTAATAGCGTGGAAAAGGTACCCAACAGTGTCCTATATAAGAGGAAAAAAAGATCTATCCATTAAAATAAAGCCTTGACCTAAATACACTTGTTGCTATTGGATGTGATGAAATAGCGACAAATACTGGATGGATAAATGGAGTTATTCGCCATATTGAGCTTAAACTGAAGAGACTATTGCAGTGGTTTATTTTCATGTTGTATTTTAATAAGCTGCCTTTGAGACATTTATTTGTTTGGTTGGATGGAACCACATCAGGCCCAAAGTATTTTAATGGAACAATAGGAAAACAGTTAACTAGAAGCGAGAAACTAGCAGTAGTAAAATTTAAATCCATTCCATCTGAAGAAATTCTTGTGACTAAAACTGATCTACGCAAAGACCAGTTATACTTCTTAAAAATTGTTCAAGCAGTGCAAACAGGAGAATGCTTTGGTAATCTTGCGGCAAAAGATCCAGGCCCTCTTTGTCACTCGCGTTGGTTTTGAGATTATACGCTTCCCAAACTGGAAACTTACATTTTCAAAAGCTATGCACCTGACTGGTTTAACAAAAATGCTTTCGTGTGTAAAGAATAGTCCAAAACATGCATTCAAAACTACTCAAACATCACAATACTTATCAAAAACTTTATTGAAAATTATAGACTCTGTTATCCAGAGAAACGCTTTTTTGGAGCGCCCTGAAAATGTATTAATAGCTATGGCAGTGAATAAAAGGCGGAACATACGAGAGCTAGCATTTAGAAGGTTGAAAAAAAGCCAGAAACCAACCTGTTCAAGGAAATTTAATAAAAACTTTCCTAGTGCCCACACTAAATTTTAATGCAACGGACTATACAGAACTAGTGGATTGGACTTCTTGCACACTCTCCCCACCACCTATAATGGCGAAGGTGACAAGAAAATATTGACTCTTTTATACTGCGTAAAATTATGCCTGGATCTGACTACGTAAACTTATCCTGTCATACACAGAGGGTAGAAAGGTGTGTCAGACTTGTGACGGAATCTGCGATGAAAGTATGAGGCCCCGAAAAGCACGATGGGTATACCAGGGCTACTTTATTTTCCAGATCTGTGATGTCACAATTTGAACACAAAGCTGACTATAAGACAATGCCTGTGGCACAAATAAATAAGAAATAAAAACATACCCGAAGGGTTGGGTGGATGGGAGGGCATGGGTGGAACTCGAGGGGCAGCCACTTCTCCGTGGTGAGTTCTGGGTCGTTTCTCTACATAGGAATGGGCAAAAAGCTGCACAACTGATAGGTTAGGTACGCATTAGTAGTTACACCATAGGCTGCAAGGTCTAGTAACTTTATTTCGATACTTTTGTTATCATCATAGGAATGCATGACGAATGTCAGAATATCACATTTTTTGGGTATTTTATGCTATTTTGAGCCCAATGCTCAAGTTGAAGATTTTATTATAATGGATAGATCTTTTTGTCCTCTTATATAGGACACTGTTAGCTATCTTTTCCACGCTATTAGAATTTCACCGCACTATATTTAGTATGCCTGATAATAAGTAAAAAAAATCAATCTTTAGGCCTCTTGTGCAAACCGAAGATTAAAGTTGAGAATTTTTTCGTTATTCTTCCCGTTATCAGCATGCAAAAACACAACTTTTAGTTAGTAGTTCTACGGAAATGTAAATGACGAAAGTGATAAACAATACATAACTTGTGACACTTCATCACCTGTTGATCTTGATAAAGATATTAGCGTATGTATGCTAATGAACCTCAACAAATATACTGAAAGTTGAATTTTAACTTTTATGTTATATATATTCAAAAACTGTTGGAAATAAATTTACAGGGTTGTTTGTCATTAGAGAGAAAAATTGTTGTAAAGCAGCTAATAAGTATTTGGGAAGAGTTTGGTATGATTGGTCAAATACCAGTTGGAGTTTGTCCAATTCGTGTTGTAAATAGTGTGTTGGTTGCTTGCTAATATTTCTTCTAATTAAATTCTTTTTGAACTTTGGTAGAGTGTCTTTACAAGCTTTTCCGTCTGGGAAACTTAGATTTATCGTGAAGGGCATTGATTACAAAAACAAAGTTGATAATGTGTTTTGCCTTCTAATAGAAGTGGAAAATCCTTTAATATAAATCTTGTTAATCTGGTTTAATCAAATGTAATAATTTGGAAATGAAATGTATGGTAAAGTTAATAAGATAAATTGTCTATTAAAATTACTAAGTTTTATAACTTTATTAGAACAACCGTTTTCTGCTTATTACTGACTCAAATTTGGATTTCCATTATCTGGATTTTGCAATGCAAATTTTCTAGGTTTACGATTTATCTTCTAAATGGGAATTTTGTTCATTGTAAATGCTTCAATAGGTAATTTCCATAATATTTGTTAGAATTTACCTACTTTACACCCTAAAAGATTTCTTTGGCAAAATTATCGTGAACATGCCTTGCATCTGCGTGACTGTGCTTGTTGAAAAATATATTTTTCGTGATTACATAAAACCTCATTTAAAATTGTAACTTTCTAACCTCTTGATACCTCGTTTCTCTAAATATTAAATAAAAAAGGTTAAGCCCAGAGTCTAAAATTCTTAAATATTCTGTATCTCACTGTGCAAGTTTTGGATAACGTTGTATTTTATAGACTTATTATTATTATTATTAGTTAGCAAATTGGTTTTCCGTGACCAAATTTAATTAGGGTGTGGAAAAATATCATGGACATAATAATAATTAATCAAGGATATATTTGCTCCGTATTGATAAACAAAAAGTGAATATTGCTGTTAGTCCGCTTAATATCCCAAAACAAAACTGAGGTATAAATCCTTCAACAAGCATTAGACAATTAATCTAACTATTAACCAAACATTTTTACCCAAGGAATTACAGTCTTTCAAAATCGCAAAAATCAAATAAAAGGGTCACTTTCATTTCAAAATGATTTAAGTGACGGCATTCATACTTGATAAGAATTTGAAGAAGACCCAAACTCAATTTTGATTAGCTGAAAATAAAGTCAAACGGTTTGCAAATACAGCGCTCCTACATAAATTCCTCAATTCTTTGCGGTCTAAGGTCCAGATAGTTTTACCGACTTGTAGATCTTGCTTTTGCTGGAAAGGCGGGCAAGTATCTAAGCTTCCTATTAATTGGCCCCTACTCCAAGAATCGTCGAAAACGACTTAGTAGTCTTTGAGAACGGGAAAATAAGTATGTTAAAAAATGGCTATTTTTTGATGCTTTCGTGCGCTCATTTTCTGAAGCTAAGGGGTGATTAATAAAACGTTCTTAGACCTGTTTGACACTATGAAAAATTCTCTGATAAATTTCACAAAAATTAGTTTTTAAAAATTTTTTTATCGTTGCAAACGGAGTTTGTATAGAAATTTTTGTAGAAATTTTATTGAGCAAAAAATGTTTAGAACATGTTTTAAAATGCAGAAATTTTGTGCGAGAAACTGCGCACGCAACTCATGCGCACATCGAAATCAGCTGAGACAAGGTGAACAAAAGGTTAAACAAAACAGCTGTATAAAAACGCCTAAAACGCGCATGCTCACGTCAAGAATTTTATAGAAAATTTTGTACAAGTTGCATACAGAGCCGACTGCAACAATGTACCAAAAATTCTGTACAAAAATTTGTCAAACATTTCTTTCTAAATTTTTATAAAGTTCTTCATAGTGTCATACAGGTCTTAGAATAAGAAACTTTGAAAATGATATGTCTAGTTCGAAGGCGAAGAATTAATTCTTATATTAAATTACAAATGAGATTCTTTCAGTTAGTAACGAAACTCTTCAAAATCCAATGGCTCATACAGTGTCTTGTTTGCATTTTCTGTTGGTTTTAACTCGTGTTATCTTCAAAGATAATCAAAGTACTAATTATATTATTACTGATCATATAATAAATTCAGTTGTGCTAGTCAGGCTTGCACCAACTGATTTGCAAAAAATCTAAAAACTTAAAATTTTGTTAATTTCCAGTTTGTAAGATGATTTTCACCATAGCTCAGTGTTGGAGAAGATGGAAAGACGCACAGGAAATACAGCGTCGTGTTGTCGAGATTCGGAACATCTCCGAAAATCAACACCTCGTCAAGATATCGTTTTCTAAAATGCGGGCGCCAGGCAGCTAGTAAATTACCGCTACTGACCCAAGAACGTCTACGGCTGCAGTTTATAATATAATTGGATTATTCATCATTCGTTTTTGCCATTGCTGTCAAGACTTCATGCGACTACACTAAACTGGTGTAATAAACACTTCATGCGGGTCATGAATTGAACCGTATTGGCTTTAGCAATGAATTTTGCTTGTGTTTATGGGCCCATGATAGACGACAAAAGTAAGAAAACTACACGGGGAATGTACTATTTTCTCTTGAACATCATACAGCCCCAACTTAGAACGTTGTGGTGTAAGGTGTCATTTCAACATGAGGAAGTCTTCCCTAACTTTTATTTGGAGTACATTAAACATGTACATACCATAGGTCATAAAAACAAGTCGAGTGTTATGGGAAAATAAGCAGATTCTTAGATCACACCTTTTTTGATTGGTATTAGTTCTTTGTATGCTGAAGTTACTTAGATTTGTGTAAAATTATTTTTTACTAAATGGACTATATATTAAGCATGCAAATTAGTTATCAATTGGAAGATTTCTGTTGTGGTCTTATGTGTTAAAGATCAATAACACTAAAATCTGTCGATAAAGACTGTTGTACAAGTGTGGTCTGAAAAGTTTCCGACTTCAACGTGAAGATGGCAGCACTCGTGAATAAGAGCTACTGAATTTCGTTGTTCATCTGTTGACAGTTACTCATCAAAGTTTTAGCCATTTTGGACGCGCAGGTTTTATGTAACAGTCGTTTGAGTGAGTTGATGTGAGTTTTTTATTGAAAATGGACAAAATCTAGTATCGAGCTGTCATTAAATATTTGTTTTTAAAAGGCAATACGCCTTCGCAAATAAAAGATGAGTTGGATTCTGTGTATGGAGACTCTGCACCATCATTTACCACAGTGAAATTTTGGGCTGCTGAATTTAAACGTGGCCGTAAGAGCTTGGGAGACGATGAACGTTCGGGACGTCCAAAAACTGCAACTACCGACGAAAACATCGCCAAAGTTCACCAAGTGGTGCTAGACGACCGCCTAATTAAAGTGAGAGAGATAGCAGGGGTTATGAACATGTCAAAAGAACGTGTTTGTCACATATTAAATCAACATTTAGGCATGAGAAACCTGTCCGCGCGTTGGGTGCCGCGTTTGCTCACGTTAGACCAAAAACGTGTTCGAATAAATATTTACAACGCTCTTTTGGCGCAGTTTAGGCGAAATAAATCCGAGTTTTGGCGCCGATTAATTACTGTAGATGAAACTTGGATACACCATTATACGCCCGAAACAAAAATACAGTCCAAGCAGTGGACTGCAAAGGGGGAACCGGCTCCAAAAAACTGTTTTTTCGGCTGGGAAAGTGATGGCAACTGTTGTTTGGGATAGTCATGGAGTTATTTTAATCGATTATCTTCAAAAAGGAAAAACCATTACAGGAGCATACTATGCATCATTACTTGACAAGCTGAAGGCAGAACTTGCGAAAAAAACGGTCACATTTGCAGAAAAATAAAATCCTGTTTCACCAAGACAACGCACCGTCTCACACCTCAGCGGTTGCCATGGCGAAAATCCACGAATTACGGTTTGAACTGCTTGACCATCCGCCTTACTCACAAGATCTAGCCCAAAGCGACTTCTTTTTGTTCGCTCATCTAAAAATTGCGCTCGGAGGACAAAGATTTTCGTCAAATGAAGAGGCAATCACCTTCGTGAACAATTATTTTGCAGAGAAAAATGCCGAGTACTATTTGGACGGGTTACAGAGCTGGGAGCATCGCTGGGAGAAGTGTGTAGAGTTACAAGGAGACTATGTTGAAAAATAAAAAAAAATTTTCAGAAGAAATGTCTTGTATCTTTGATAGGTCGGAAACTTTTCAGACCACCCTCGTATAATGCCGCGCGCTCTTAAAGGGCGCTCCACCCGCTCCGTCTTGGCTTAACACTTGCCTGTACATTGTCGTACCTCAAGGTACAAATATGTTTGTTTAGTCATGTTATACAACATACTAAAGGTCCTGATGAATTCGAGGTGTGCGTTGCCCGCCATCTTAAAAAATGGGGGCGGAAAGAGGTCCGAGCGCGGTTTTTCGCTTATATCTCCGTAAATATTAGTTGTAGGTAAAACGCCTGGAGTTTTTACCGCATAAATATGAATGATTGCGACTAATATTGACTTAATTGAGTCAAGACGTAACAGTCGCGTTTTTTTTATTGTGGTGTCCTCTGTAGGCCTACTCTACAGAATAGTCTTTTATGAGTCTATTTCCAAATCATCATCATTGTCATCAAGTACTGCATCCATCGCATTGGAGCAGCTAACACCGCAGCAATGAGCAAATAATTTGGTGCACTTCAAACCAGATTTCTTGCACGAACATTTCTCTCCGCAATCTTTTGCACAAGAGCACGTTATTAAATTTAATAATTTTTTTGGTGCTGGTGGAAGTAATGTTGTAATTGGCCAAAGAGAATTTATTGACTTTTGGTCAAAAAAATGACTATAATGACTGTACTATACAGTTTTACCTTGAGAGTTGCCTGTAGAGCTAAGTGTTAAGGTAAGACGAAGCGTGTGGAGCACCCTTTAGATAAATTTTAATAATAGAGGAATTTATGTGAGTCTCTGGGAGAAAAACAAAGGCACATTCAATTGTTTATCATGATGGAGCTCTCAAACATTCTTCTGATTGTAGAAACAATAATGACCGATCCAAAGCTTTTTAAATTTTGGACATCTCTGTCTTTGTGCATCATTACAGTTGAGTTAGAGAAAAAAGGCCTCACCAATCTAATATTTAGTTAGCAATGATTACTGATGTGTGCAGAATGTTAGTTATTCTCTTGTTAATTCTTTACCTTTTGTTATTTCTTTATAGATGTTTATATTTACTGAAGCAAAAATAGTAATTTTAGAAACGTTTAGTAAAATAACAAAGAATATATCATACAATATAAAAATTTTTTTAATTTATCACCAAATATAAATATCTATAAAGACAATGTTTTTCTTATATAATTTTTTTATGTTATTGTTATAATGTTATTGTTATAATTATTTTTTCTGAAAAATAAAGGAATCTATTAACCGTGAAATTCTCGTTTATTTTAATTTGTAAAATACTGGTTTTCTGTTGCTTTCCGTTTTTAATATATTCGTGTCTCTAATTTTTATTTTACATGTTTGCTTGTAGCAATAAAAAATTTGTTTTGATTTTTTGAGAATTATTAGCATTATTGAACAGAGCAACATCATTCTCATATTTATCTTTACTGTGTTATTTTGGTTTTTTGTTGACCTCTATTGAGGCTTTGCTTTGCTTGTAGGTTGTACTTTCTATTCGTTTTTTTCCATTTGTTATGGATAAAAGTACAAATACCTATTTTAAAAAGTAGAATACTTAATAATTGTATTCTAACTTGTTATTTTTCTGTATAAAACAGCCATTCGTTTCAAATTCTTTTAAAACGAATTAATTAGGTTTGAAACAATAGAAAAGTTTGTTTTGTATAATTAACAAAACTGTGTTATTTCCAGTTTTGTGTTATTGTTCATATGGATAATATCGGACGAAAAACATTAAAATGAACTCAGTTATCTTTTTTTTCATAAAAATAATTAAACCAAGGTTTTATATAAAATCTGGCATTTACGTTTATGTAATATATGGTTAAATGATGACAATTTGCATTTGTTTGGTTCATTTCATAAATCATAAGGTTTAGTTGTCATTGGTTTATCGAGTACAGGATGAATATAGATTTTATAATTAATATCGACGCGACGACGAAGAGAAACATTCTCAAAAGATTAGTAATTAGTGGTAATGAAAATTGCGAGTCAATTTTTATTCTTTTGCATAGAAACTAATTCAGTTTTAGAAAAGGTAATCGACATTCATTAACACTTCAATGGTGATTTCAAAGTAAATTTATAGGAACTAAATACATTATCAAAATCCTAACTAACAAAAACCGTACAAATAGTAATCGTAGAATGTACTGGTTTTCAGTAGTGTTGTTAGCAATTTGTTTCTTATTTTATTTTATCAAAATTCTCCTACTACCTTCAATCTGCTGTGACAGTTCGATATCGTTTCCCGAGTGAGATGACATTTAGCTCGACTTTTTGTTGTAAAAGATAGTAAGAGTTATTTAATTGTGTGGGTTGTTTGACATACAATCAATTTGTAATAAACTAAAGTTTTAAGAAACGAATCCTTTGAAAATTGTAATCTGTATAGGGATTTTTTGGCACGCATGATCATTTTTACCAATATGTTAAACTGTAAAGGAGCCTGAGGCTCTAGTATGTAAAGGCTGCTGAGAATGGTATGTTATCATGTAGGATGCATTCAGGCGGCATCTAAAGTGCTAAATGTTTTGGGAAATAATCCGTGAAGTGTCCCTGTCCCTGTTGAATAGACGCATGAGTTCCCTTAACAGCTTGTTTTGTTTGCATCGTATGCTTGTAAATGTGGCAAGTAGGATAAGAAGGTGATTTGATTATGAATAGCACAATATACTCGTGGAATATACAAACAGTAAATTTGTAGGTGTAGAAAAAATATTGCCCAATTTTATCCCTATTTTAAAAGTCGTATTTGTGCTTCGCAATATCCATTTAGCCTTAATGACTAATATAAGAGTACTAATTACACGATTCGTTGCGTCTACAGAAGACAAGTATAATTAAAATTGATTTCAATTGTCAAGCCTCTTGTTTCATGTTAAAGTTTTCTTGTTTAGTAGTAACAATGTGGAGCACCGAAGAAACAATTGACTGTATAAAGTACAAGGCATAATAATTATTTTAGTGTTACCTTTGTGCAGCAGAAACATCTACCAAATACGAAGCTAAAGCTGCAACCAAATTGGAGTGTAATTTCTGCTTGTGTGACTACGTAGTGCAAAATTGCAAATCTTGGTATCTCATTATTCAAAGTTAAATTATAGCGAGTCTGGTAAATCGATTTTCTCCATGCACTTAAAACAAAATGCGCAACATTTAACTAATACATACTGAAAGTAAATTACTAGTTATTCTGTTCAGTTGCAAAATCTTATCTAAAGACGCTATTTAGAGGTTGCCATTTAAGTACATTGTTTCTCCATTTAGATTGTTGTGTATTTTAGAGAACCTAAATTTATATTGACGTTTAGACGTCTACCAAAATCACATAATGCTG
Organism: Ignelater luminosus; assembly: GCA_011009095.1. Lineage (NCBI taxonomy): Eukaryota > Metazoa > Arthropoda > Insecta > Coleoptera > Elateridae > Ignelater > Ignelater luminosus. The sequence goes on from VTPC01005922.1 coordinate 10,175, forward strand.
AAAGTAAATATCTTGACGAGAAAAAAAAACAATTCGTCTACAACTTTTTTCAGTAGAGACTATTTTTGTTTGGCAGTTCTTTCACGTCTTAAAAATTATATAAACGCTTTTAGATAAAATAATAATAAAAATAAAAGAACGTTTTGTAGCTTTAAGTTTTAATTTTTTTAACAGGACATTCTACTGTTTAATATAAATTCAACTTGCAGAAATCAATACCAAACCTTTGTTTGATAGCAGAAGACAAATGTCACATCAGAATTTGTAATTTCTAAAGCTTTATACAAGAATCCGCGTTAAATCCACAATGTTTAAAGTTTACCTTGAAGATGTAGTAAAACAGTGGAATAGAGAATGTTTCATCAAGGGAATCGCTATACAAAATACATATACATATATCTAACTTGTTTGCAAACGACCAGGGTCTGTTTCAGTGTTACAACTAACTTTACAAGTTCAATTTCTACTAGGAAGTTATTACTATTTCCCGTGGTTTACAACTAACTAAATTGCCATAAGCAATAAGTAAATTTCAAACTAAATCCTCAACAGCAAGAGTTGGAATGATAGATAATCTAATAACAGTAGTCAACAAAGCAACTAACAAACCTAAATCTTTAAATTTACATCGGAATATTTATATTACTATTATTAAGAGAATTAGAAAAGATCCATCAGATAAAACACGTTACGAAGTTTGAGAACTGAATAATTATGTTGAAACCAATGTGTTAATTCCACTGAGTACTGCTGCAGCAGGACAGAATAAAAACAACAGGTACGACTTTATAATAATAATAATAATAATAATAATAATAAAGGACTTTATTAATGGAAAAATATAATAAGTAAACTTATATTCTATTATGGGGCGAGATTCAATCTGCATTAAAATGCAGTCTGTTCTTCCATCTAACCCGATTTGATGTAAATCGTTAAGAAAATAATAATTAATACACTAACAAAGGTGAATTACTGAAATGTTATTAGATTGGATGGTAAAATACTGAACTCGCCTAAAAGATTTTAATCTGTTATCAAACCGCACTGTTTGAGATATTTAGTTTGGTTGAAAATGAATGGTTGCAGACAGCAGCTTAGCCCTAAGTTTAGAAACGGTCTGCTAATATTTGCTCATACAAAACATTCTGTGAATTTTAATGGGTATACAGAAATAGAGGGCTCTTTCCACAAAATTTCTACTGTTTGAATTTCTTAATACCGCATAGAACTCACCAAAGGGCGTACAGTGTTGTGAGAAAGTTTTGCATCTTTTTAAAAATTCAGAGGAGTTGAATTCTAAATACAGTATTTTTAGAAGTTATAAAATTAAACACATTTTCTCCCCACAGTATTTTCTTTATTATATAATTAATCTCACCACATAAATATTTAAATGCTTTGGCTTATTAATTAGTATTTAACCTGCTTCAAGTGCAAGATTTAGTTTTTGAGAAGAACTATTTTAGTAATGCATCTGTTAATTATAATTTGCATCAGAATTTGCATATTTTGCTCCTTATACTTATTTTTTTGAATTTCTAAACTTCGGAGCCGTTTTAAACCACAATACTTTTTTAATCATGCATTTTTATTTACCCAATAACGAATTGATTTAGATAAATGTGATTTTGGGAACTAATGAAATTTATTGGACAAAGGTACAAGAATATGCATATTTCGTAGCAGACAGCAAAAACTGCAGCATTTATTTTCAAAATAAGATGACCTGGTATTCTATAATGATATCAACGCTTTACTAGAGGTGATAGGCCAGCATCACAATCGAGAAGAGTGGAGACTCTTCGAAAACGAGCCTTAAGCTGTTTGACTTCAGAATGGAAATGAAAATCCTTCTATTCCCATTCTTATGCTATCCACATGAAGGAGTCTTATGAAAGCATGAAGCTACTACTGGATAAAACGGATTACCAGAGATTTCAATGGCAAATTTGTGCGGATTTAAAAGTTGTAGCCCTAGCACTGGGTTTACAGTTGGGACACACGAAATTTTGCTGTTTTCTGTGTGAGTGAGATAAAAGGGACAAAAAATCATTATATCAAGAAGCAATGGCCAGAAAGAAGTAACCTTACTCCTGGAATTACAAATGTCATTTGTGAAACTTTCGCTAACTTAGAAAAAATTCTGCTTCCATCCCTTCATGTCAAGTTGGGATTGATGAAAAACTTTGTAAAGGCGATGAACAAAGATGTTGAATGTTTCTTATATTTAAAAAATAAATTTCCCAGAATAAACAAAGCTAAAACAAAAGGGGCCCCAAATCAGGAAAATAATGAAAGATGCCAGTTTCGACAATATGTTAGATGAAAGAGCGCACGTGCCGGACTATTCTTCAAAACTGTAGTGTCAAACAAGCTGGTTGATAAACTGCTGCAAACCTACAAAGATTTGGAAGTAAATATATCCTTGAAGATTCATTTCCTCCATTCATATCTGAATTTTTGTTTCAAACGATCTTGAGATGTGAGCAATGAACATGGTGAGAGATATTGCCCAAACTAAATCGTTCTACAAGGGAAAATGGAGCGAAAATAAGCTTGTGGACTACTGCTGGGGCCCTAAAAGAAATGCACCAGCAACGAAATACAAGCGAAAATCGAATAAAAATACTGATTGTGAAGTACTGAAAAATCAACCAAAAATATCTATTCGTCGTCTATCCCAGAAAGTTGGTTTATTCGTGCAAACATCCCGTACCCTTGCCCAAAAAAATTTACACTTATTTCCATGTGTAACAGCGATACAAGAACTGTTGCTAAATGATGATTCTCGGAGATTAGAACTTTGTCAGACGTTCTTAAATACTCTAGTTATAATGAAGAAATCCTGGACGAGAGTTCTTTGGTGATAAAGTATGGTTTTACAAATCAGGGTATGTTAATTCACAAACCATGAGAATTTGTAGTGCTAAAAATCCACATCTGTATGTAACTGAAAACTGATTACAGTTACCGTTGGCGGCTATTTGACGACTAGAAATATCTTCTTGCTGGTAAAAAATAGTCTCCCATAAATTTGATCTGATAATCTTTTGTTTCTTCTGGAACACGATTTTGCAACGTTTAACGAGTTTGATGAGTAGAATGAATTCTTTTGCATTATTTAACTAATAAATAATTTGTTACGGAAAATCTCTATAATAATCGTGTTCTGTGGAGTTTTAGGAAGATACCGAGAGACGGTTTTGCTAGGTAATAATAACTGCAGGATAGTTAGAGGTTATAAGGGAAAATGTGAATGAAATATGTATTACGTTTAAAAACATTAATGGGGGTGGGCAGTGCAGGGCTTTTTCACACCACTGTAAGTAATGGGGCAGTGGCTTCAGTGACTTTACTGGATTATAATCGTTTAATTGCATTTGTTTAACAAGATTCTTCATAATTGACTTTGCAAAACAAGATTTCTAATACCACATCATTTTTCTCAGGTAAGAATTTAGTACTTTAGCAACTTTTCATAGCATTTCTTATATAAATTCCTAATTATAGTTTTTTTTTAATTACACTAATGTTAATCAAATACAAAACACTTAATTTTTAAGTGCGAATCTTACTTTCTTAATTATTACATTAAAGTTAGAGAAGACGTTGATTTCCTGTCACTTTCTACAGAACAAATGAGTAATTATAATTTCGAGAAACATTCAGAATTTCGTTACCTGAAAAGCCTTACTTCAATGAGGATATTATTATCAAACGCTCCGATAGTAAATTTCATAGCTGATTGTCACGTTTCAACGGCGCAAATCATTTTTTTATTTTTAGCTTTACTTGTTACCTGTGATAATCTCATTCGTCAAGTGTTGAGGTTGACTTATTTTAATTTTGTTTTGTCAATATGAAATAATGGTATCTCAGGTAAAAATGCAGCTTATCGGTGGAGTTGGGCAACGTTGCCTCATTTTCTAGCGCATTCCCAGTTTCAGTTAAAAAAAGAATCATTTGATTGAACTTTTCATTTATTTCCCACAAACAGCGTGCCCAAAGCTTTTAATTTTTGCCAGGTTATTTCTGAGATTGCTATGTGTAATACAATTGATTTTCGTTAAAAGTCTTCTGTTGTATCATACATTTCTGATAATTCTAATGTAGTCTTGAGTATAATCACCCTAAGAGTTGTGCATAAAGCTGCAACCCTTCTATTCGAGATTGCTCGGAAGGTAGCTAAACATTTAAAAATTCACACAAAATTATAATTATTATTGGTCTACATAATCTGTGAATTCCAGTAAAATATAACTATTTTTGACTAGCTGGCTAACCTTCTTAATGTCCTAAAATTGACAACCGCTGTGATGTGATACAAACTTGTTCGATGGCAAGCCTGACTTGGCAACGAATCACTTAAATGTAAATTAAGCTGACTGCCCGGTTTAATTAATTTTTGTTCTGAAAGCCAAATTAGGGAATCTATTACAGATTTGGAAACTTGATTGCTATAAAATTCAGTTGCCTGGGTAGGATACGTATTTTTTAAATTTATTAGATCGTATTACAAGCTTTAATCTATTTACAAAATTCCTTCAGTCTTTAGCTAATTGATGGGTCTAAATTTTCTCTGTGTAACATTTGTGAGTTTATAAAAAGTTATGAAGAAAAAATCTGTTCTTTTATAAAACAACGAATATTTAAACAAAGTTCTGCTCTACTGACAAACAACCTACACGAAATTAACTAAATTTCAGAGATTTTAATTACATGAGTAAAGAATTCGCAATGCTGTTATCAAACTAAAAAACGAAAATTGTGACGCTTATTAAAACTTTCGATTCTGACAGCAAATTTACTATAAATTCCATTTGCTCCGATTTCAAGTTCCAGGAAGCACAACTTTACTATTTTTATTTAGACGTTGTCGGTTACCCTTATTACCTAGCAGGATAGAGAATATCACTGTTAGAGGTTGCAGTTATTGATATTTTATACTTTGGTTGTGAATGGGAAGTACGGCTATTTTTCATATTTAAAATCTTACAAGGAACGGTATTCGAACAGCCTAAGGCGTGGGTTTCAGAATTACGGTATAACTTGGAAAAATAAACTTACATATCCTGTAAGTGACTAGCATTGTTAGAGAGTGTTTCCTCTGCACCAAGAAAAGTCGTTCTTCCTATTAAAAATAAAACTACAGTAGTAAAATAAAACTTTCTTATCGACTTTTCTGAAAGGTATCTCCTTTGTAAGGTTGCGTATCAATCTTTGATTCTCTCTGAATTCCCAGTCAAATCTCTGAACTGGAAAGATAAACGTGTTTATTTACACGATACTGGAAGATATGTGTCAGTAAAAGAAAACCCGCATTAATGGAACTAAAAGTCTAAAAATGTACATATAAAATAAAAGTAAAAATGTCGATATTGCAATATTAACTACGCTGTAAAAATTTATGGACAAACGAGACAAAATAATAAGTAAATAATATATTAGACATGCTAGACTTTTTTGATTACCATAAGAAACATTTTGATGGAGAAATACCGTTTAACTTTCAACAATATCTCATTTATACGTACAGGTGTTTTTAATTGCATAAACAAACTTAAAGGAATGAAGACTCATTTGTTTATAGGTAGGCCTTAATAATGGAGCAAAAGAGAGAAAGTTGCTTTGGAACTGTTGAAATAACTGCAACAATGAGTAATAACCAGATCTGGAAATTTCGGCTGAGAAATTTTAGAATTAAAAAAATGCATTCTCGACATCGTTGCATGCATACTCGAGTTACTGCGTGCCTGGTCGGAGTCCTTCATTTTGTAATATAGCGAATATTTTGTGAGTATGGTTTATACCTCTTTCACACTGACCGTGTTCAATCTCTGCTGCCTGCAAATCCTCCATATATTCTTGTGGCTTTAAAAGCGCTACACAAAGGACCATTGATTCCTAAACCTCTTATATATGAGATGAAGTCACGCTGTTAACGTTTGGGCAGGCATGCTCGACAATTCTTCATTAAAACCCTCCGTAATTCAACAGAGCAACTGTCAATCGCGACCTATTACGTCACATCGTCGTTTTTGAATAACATACTGCCAAATCTTTTAAAGGATGTCTCTTAGGATATAATGTACAACAGAATATGTAGTGAATGCACAATCATGTTGCCTCGCATTTTGCAAGGACGGTACGTCGCTCAACTGATGGATACAACATGGAGAATTGTGTGTAGAGCCACTTGAAACAGTTCATCTGTGCGCCTCCACATGATACTGCACAAATTATCACAGCAGAAAAAGAAACATGCTAGAAGTTTTAGCTCATGTTCGAAGAAACCTGATGCAAGTTCAAGCCTACTTGGAAAATTAAGGCTAGCAGTTTGGGTAGTTCTTGTAAATGTTACCAGCTTACAGAATAGTACCACCTTAAAGTCGTAGTTCAAAAAATTGTAGTACAAGGCAGTGCTTCTTCTCACAGAGCTTAGAAAATGTTTGTTTGATTTGAGTCCATCAGACTATAGTATCTGGGATATACTTAAAAAAATATTTTCAGAGACAAGAACCTTATAGAGAATTAAACGAACTCCAAGAAGGCTAAAAGCTGCACGACTCCAAATAACGAATGATTTAATCAGAAAACCTATTTCTCAATTTAAACTTAGATTAGGAACTGTATACCTTTAACAAGGCATATTCATTTATAACATATTTAAATAAAATGTTAATAAATATTGTTTTTTAAGTGTTTGGGAGCGTAGTGCTATTTCTTTTTACAAATAGATCTTCGAAATTTTTGTTTCTTTCTTGATATGTCTTCCAAACTGTAATCACTTTTTTTTATTATGGTATCTATCTAAACAAGATGTGCTTTTTAAGCCACTCGGTAAAGTAGGACATAAAATAAAAAAACATTCCGTTTACCTCCTTCAAATTTTACTTGTAAAGTAGTTTTGTTACTTTCTTGATATGTCCCTCAAACTATAATCAGTTATTTTCTATATTAAATGGTATCTATTTGAATACGATGCGTTTCTCGGATCTCCCGGTATAGTAGGACATAAGATTAACAGAAATTCCGCCTACCTTCTTCAGATTTCACTTATAAAGAATTTTCCAGTTTTGCAGCAAAATGTGCTAGTTGATTTTTTCAAAATTTATTTAGTTGACTGACGAGTACAGACGGTTTACGGCACACTATCGACACTTTTTTCTTGATGTTCCAGTATTGGAACATTTAGATCTTGCTGTCCTCTGTTCAGTGTTTATAGATTTAGGAAGTAGTTTCTGTTCCTATTTGACAATTAAATATTCAATAACGTCCTCTTTCCTGCTGATCTGAAGTTTTGATAACATTTTTCGAAATAGTATAGCTGCAACGATAACAAACAAAGGACATGAAAGTCGCGTTCAGTAGGTAAGTAAATAAATTTATTGTTATGGTTCTTTTGTTTTGCATAAATAATGGTTTTAATAAAATATTGACATGTTTTTTAAGTGTTTATATCGGGCGGGCCACGAAACTCAGAGCCTCTGCATACATCACACTACAACCCAACTTACAAATATCATAATAACAGAGATAAATTTTATTTTGTTATAACATGACCAGATCACAGTATTTTTCCTAGTGTTAATGTGACTTTATCGGTCAAATAATTTATGGGTAAAGATATTTTAGCCGAAATTAAATGTAGACATTACAATGGGAAAATTAAAGTGTCCTAGTTCATTTCGAAACCAATAGTATATGGGGCAATATTGTTTAATAATTTCAAACTATCAAATTTAATGTGTGCATAACATGAGAGAATGAGGAAGATGAAAGAGAGCTATTACAGAGAGGGGAAGAATGCCGCATGTGAGTCATTAAACCTTGAAGAAAAATTTGTCAGTTAACCATTTCAAGAATTTAGCTAAATTTTTCAAACGTCTAAGTAGTTAATTAATTGTCTGCGCATTGTTGTTGTAATTAATTTAAAATAAGACTTAAAACGGGTTGTTCTTGTTAGAGAATATTTAATCATAAGTAGGATTTTAAGTAATTTATCAGTTTGTCAGTTAAACCTGCGTTCTTCATATATCTTCCAACTATAATTTAATTGGATTATCAAAAATTATAATTGATCCATATTGCAGTGAAAAAATATGTGAAGGTGCAATAGAAATTTTCTAAGCGGCTCCAAGTTTCGTGGCTCACCCTGTATAATGTCTTGAATAATGATAATTTTGATAAATACGTAATTTACTTAAAAATAATTTCATATTGGAACACCAGAAAACTAAGCCCGGTACAGGTTAGGTTTCTAACTGCAGATGATTTAACAGAAATGGTAGAAGATGAAAAGGTTCGGAAATATTTAGAAAATGTAACGGTATTTGCAACTCTACCCACCGATGATAATAAAAGTGAAGAAGATAGTGAAGATGAAAATAAAACGGTGGATTAAATTATTCGCAAGAAGCGATAACAACTTTGGGTGAAGAAAGCGAAGATAAAGAAGTCAATAAGTAAACTGCTACATTGCATCGTAACTGTCGCAAATGTGATGAGCTGTAACAAGTTTGAACTGATCGAAAGGTATGGTCATTGTGCTGATGATAACAGTGTTACACCAAATGATAAATTTCCTAAACTTTGTTTATTATTTGATTTCATACATACTTGTTATTTTGGGACACATTTTGCCAAACAGTTCATCCGTAGTAAATCAATTCACTATCGTTACGAAATGTTGTGCTTGTGTGAATCTTTAGGTTGCTTGACAAATTTGAAACCTTATCAAGAAAAGCAGGTCAATAAGCAAAATGTGGATTTGGGAGTTGATGGTTTAGTTGTTGTGCATATATTATCAAAACTACCTAAACATGTTCCTTTCGAAATTTACAAAGATTAAAAAAATTATAAAGATACAAAAAATGTTTCTAAAGAAAGTATCTTTTTGGAAAAAAAACTGAAAGTTCTCTGCCTAGGCACTAAAAAGTTATCAACAAATCTATACTGCAACATTCTTGTTTAATACGCTTACAACTTACTGATAAAGACCACAACTATCTCGAAACGTGACTTATAGTCACAAAACATGCCATACCAAAAATTATAAAAATCGATCAAAGCCTACTATTTTTATATGCAAAATGAATTTTTTTTAAAAAGCTTTGACGCCTCGTACCAACTTAACGAGACGATTTTGGATATAGGTAAATTGGGTTAAATCTTCTTATGTCCCATGTCTCAACCTTTTGGAGACACCCTGTATATTTGAGCACAGGATTTATCAAAAAAAAATTCCAGAAAAAACAGGATAAGTGTGTCATGCAATTGCCTGTCAACGGTTATGTACAATTAGGATGATTTAAAATAGCACACCTGCCGTCTTGTTATGTTTTATTTATGAAATGAATACTTGCTAATATGCTGATATGCCTTCTTCTACATCCCTGATTTCATTTGCCTCTTTTAGTTTGTCTATGCAATTTTCAGACATCCTGTAGTTATATATATACCGGGTGCGGAGTTTCAAACCCGTACATAGGACAATTTTATTATTAATTTATTTTGCTAATTCTGAGAATTTTTTGGTAATTTATTAGTGCCAGATTGAGAGGGAACTCCTACCCTATCAATTGATACCATTACCTCCCCTGTAGGTTCATTTGGGGAGCAGAAATTACAAAAATCTGAATTCCCATCCATTGTCTTATGTACGGGTTTGAAACTCCATACCCGGTATATTACAGCATTTCAACATCTAAATCTAAATAAAAAGTATAAAGATTCGTTTGCTAAATGACATTGGATGAAATGATATTCACGGAAGATGAAATGAATTAGCTTATACACATTACAAAAAAAACTATAATCAAACAAAAAGCTTGTTTATACATCAACTTTACATTATTATTAATGTATATCAATCGAGGATGGTAATTATGTGCTTAAAAACAAAACAGATTTGTTTTAAATTACTATTTATATAGCAAAACAGTATTATTAGCTAACGATGTCATTAAGAGTATGAAAAATATAAAAGTTTGTATCTTTCTTTGTGTTTTGAACTTGTGTAGTTTAGTTTAGAAAATACAAGTGAGACGGGAACTGATAAAAAAACAGAAACTAAGATTAACAGAAATAAATAAAATTTCATCAGGACTTGTTTGTTTTACTTTTCTTAACTCGAAAAAATAATGGAATATCATCTCATTTATGTTGTTATTTAGCTGACAATGCTTTACTTTGTAAGTAATCATTATTTACTTAACCATTTCCTTTTAAATAATCTTCTGGAGCTGTTCGGGAGTTTTATTTACTTTTCTGCTTGTGTTTACTTTCACAGATCAAAATTAAATCTTCCTATACTAATTTTGAGATAAAGCGTTTTGAGTTATGCAATGAAACACAAGCTGTTTTTAAATTTCATGGTAATATCACAACAGAAAACAACTTCCAGTACGCAACTTTTGACATTATGTCACCTATTGACTTTGATGATAATGTTGGCGTAAGTAAAAAATTCAAACATTTTTAAAAATGTACCTAATGAAAAATAAAACTTCAGGTTACTTTCTCCATATATTCAAGAGTTGCTAAAAATCACTTCCAAGAGCTTTTTGTAATAAGAGAAAAATTTTTCTGTAAAGCAGCTAATACTTACATGGGAGAGTTCTGGTATGATTTGGAAAGAGCTGCTCAAATAAACCCTGGAGTTTGTCCTATACGCGCAGTAACTTAATTTAATACATGAATATTTTTATGGCAAGTGGTTGTTCTTAAATTTTGTTTTAGGGTAAATACAGTGTGCATCACGCTTTACTGGATTTCAAGAAAATATCACTTCAGACGTTTCCATTTGGAAGACTTAGATTTATTTTTAAACTGATTGATAATAAGAATAGTCTTGTTAATCTAATGTGCCTTTTAATTAAAGTTGAGAATCATTTTAACTAAATGAAAAAGCTTTATTTATTTAATATTCTATAATAATAATCTATAACTACAATGTGAAATGAAAAACTATTATATGTAGTTTGGTGTTTTGCGTATTTATACGGCGGTAAGAATCAGTCCCAAACATTAATCTAGCGTTAATGCGTGGTAATTTGACCTTTTGAAAATAAAAACGAATCGTTTGAACCTGAAAGTTTCAAAGGAATATGTGCAATGAGTAGATAGCTTAAAGCTTTTCACAAATATTTTTTGCAACTTATGACCTAGGCTAGGTGCAAATTACAAAGTAAAGTTTAAAATAAATTCTTTATTTTTATTTTTTTTTATATTAAGCGAAGTTAAGATACTAGTTAATCAAAAGAAGCCTAACTTAATAAGTACTATTCCACTTATTTAACGTATTTAAAAAATTACTATTTGTACCAAATAGTATCAAGATGCTCTTAACTGTATTCGAAGTGTTGATGTCTCCTTTGCTGCAATCTGCACCCTTAGATCGCAAATAGGTGTTATGGCAACCTGGTGTTGGCGGTTGTGATCGTCTTTATTAAGCACATCCACAGTGTCTTGTATAAAGTGAACGATGGCAGTTAGCATCTCTATCGAAAGCGCCTAGCAGGTTCGATAAAAGTACTAGCGCCTCTTACCGGGTTGACTCGAGCTCTTTCTCTGCTGGGAGGGAGAGGCAGTGCCTTGCTGTTTTGTCTGATGTTGCGGCCTTGATCATGTGGATCGTGAACCAGCATTACTCCGATCGACGCAACCAGCGGTCCCTTTTCATGCAATTCTATAGTTTCTCACCTTACGAAAAGTAACATTTGAAGTAAAGAACGTTTTCACATTCAAAAAATGCGATCTTACATAGGTCAAATCGGTCAGTTTCCGTGCAGCTGGTCTTCACTAGGTACTGCTGGTAGCAGACTTCATCTGTGCAGACGTCGAGCAATATGTCAACAATCTAAAAGACAAGTTGATGATAAACATTAAAAATCTTGTAACTGTAGTTGTTCGCTTAAGAAAGTGGGGTTTCTTTGTTTCTTCGAAACTTTAAGGCACTTCTGCGTTTTAGAATGACTTAAGAAGAAATGTCTTATTAAACATAAAGAGCAGAAAGTAAACATTTACTTGATGTGAAATTGAGACGTCATACAATGTCTTCACGTCTGTAATTGTGGCTTCTTTAAAGTAATACATAGTTTTTTACAAAGCCTGACCTTTTTACCGGAATGCAGAATAATCACAATTATCAAGCTGTCTGATAAGTGATAACCATAATAAGTTTATCATTGTTTAATTCCTAATTCCACAAAACTGTTTCAGTGCAGGAGAGGCTGCTTATGTAACATAAACAATTTCTTTTTACATTACAAATTAAGATTAATTTAGGGCTTTAGCTATTAGCTATTGTCAAAACTTTTCTGATTGAGTTACAAAGCATCTTTAAGATTTTTGAAAGAATAGTGCTTACTAACATTATAAACAAGAATATTGATGATGTGAGACCATATTTGACTGTATTTACTGATTTAGCAAAGACCCTTGACGGAACTAATAATAAAATCCTAATTAAAAAATTGGCTTTCGTAGATTATTGGACTCCGATATTTCTTACTTATTGTTAGTTACAACTAACATCTATTATATACTCTTCAAGTTCTCAACAATAACCATACTCTGAGTAAGTTTTCATATTATATCCAATATTGATTAGAACCTGATTCAAAAAATTTGATTGTTAAGTTCTCTTGAAGTCCCTAAACAGATGGCGCTAGCTAAGAAAGAAAAACATAACTACATGTAGCCTATATGAGTTAATGTCACATTGGTAATGATATTTGGTCACGAATTTCTAAAAACCTGTTGTTTGTATTCTGATTAGAAACGGAAACTGTGACTTTTAGCTTGCTTTTTGTTTTTGACACACTAGCACTTGCATATTATCAATTTCTTATAGTGTAAGTAATTAAAAGTTGTCTAAACTAACTGTACCTTCTTAAAACAAACAGTAAGATAATTCTTACAAACTTTTTTATCCTGTAGTTTAATGTCTAATGTATAACGTTCTCTTACACTAATTTCCGCATAGAGCGGTTTGAATAATGTAGTGACACACAAGGTACGATGTAATTTTATGGAAATATTGCCACTGAAGGTACTTAGCAATGCATAAGCTTCAACGCCTAGTCATCTTTTGATATGGATGACAATGCTGACGGTGTAAGTATATCGATTGTATAAATGTCTTAGTCAATGAATTTAAAAACTTATATTTGAATAATATCGAAAAAAATCTATTTTGTTTACTTTACATGACAAAAATGCTTGCAAAGCAGCCAACCCTTATTTCGGAGAGTTCTTACGATTTGGAAAAATCTGCTCAAATAACGCCTGGAATCTGTCCAATACGTGCAGTAAGTAAGTTAATATTTTCCGTGTTTTCTAGATTTTTCATTTTATCAATTTTATGGGAGATATAGCTTGTATCACAGTTTACTGAATAACGAGACCATATTTACCGTGGAACTATTAATAAAAATCTCAGCGTCTAGAAATACTTTACGTATTATTACTGGAACATTTTCAATTCTTAAATCTAATTTTATTGCATGTACAGTCAATAAAAATAAAATTTAATGAAAGGCAAATTCTTGCATAAAAGCTACGTTGTAGGCATTTACAGTAGTAGAAGGAAACAATTTTTATTTTATTTTTTTATTTATTTACTTATTTTATCAATTACGAATTAATATGCGTAATTTCTTAGTTTTTGAGTCTCTATACAAATTAATACTACGGTTAACCAAATTAAGAATTTTATTACTTTTCAATTAACACTGTAATACTAGAATTGATTCTTTATTAAAAATAAATAATTTAGTCTAATTATAAGTAGATTTTGTTACACATCACGTTGTTAAATGTATTTAATCAAAAAGTAACACTCTGTAGAATTATTAGGGACGTATACACTGAAGGATAAAAACACTGCATCCGTCTTTTAGGTATTACTTTCTAGTTTTTCTGTAACACTTCTGTAGTGTATATTGTTAAATGTCTTATATTCAAGTATCTTAATTACGCATATTATAATCATTAATTTGATCATATTACAATTTAAATTAATTTAATTAATTTAAAAATTTTTACCGCAGGTAGGGTTCCAACCTACGTACCCTTATCTCGCGTAAGGTCCACTAACTAAGGTAGATATTCTAGTTGGTTAGTTAGGCTCGAATCTTTCTAGATATTAAATTTAATAATTTTCTCGACTTACTCACTCATTACAGACCAACTAGAATACGTACTTCGGTAGCACAGTTGGTGCACCTTACGCGAGGTAAGGGTACGTAGGTTCGAATCCTACCTGTAGTAAAGACATCATTAATAATTCAATGTCTGTCATAAGTGAGTAACTCAAGAAAATTATTAAATTTAATCATTAATTTGATGTGATAGTTTTAACATAAATTTTGGACGATTCAGTAAAGTAATGTAATTTTGATTACAACATTTACTCGAAAGGAGCAAGCAACATAAGTCTATTACAAGCTAAGGTAAAAATGGGTCTAATATTGATATTCCCTCCTCTGGCTGTAATTACAGCTTCAATTCTTCTAGGCATGCTTTCAGAAATATCTCTAATCATGTCTTGTGAAATATGATTATGTCTTTACTTTTCTGCAATTCTCAGGGCTGAATTTTGATCTCCTATACTATGTTTCACAGATGCTTTATAAAATTCACATTGAGATTTATTGGTGGCACTTGAAGCACTCTACTGAATTGATCAGGCCATATTGTAGAACATGTTCTTCAGCAATATTGCAGATTTACTAGTCTACATTCATTCTTAAGTTACTAAACTTTGGCCAGCATGAACTCTTGCAAACTGCAATCAGTCCATCTAGTGATATAGGCAAAACCCCTTTCTACTGTTTTTGAACTTACATTGACTTGTCTTGTATTTAATAACGCGTTGCACAGGCTTTACGTTTTTGTCCAAACCACTTTTTGTATTCCTCAGTCTCATTCTATCATTTTACTACACGAAAGACTGTCGAATAATGTATGACAGCATTTATGCAATATTTCTTTGCCTGTCTCCTTCTCTAGCCAAAGTATCTAATAACTTTAACAACAAATGATTCGTTTTAATGGGGCGTTTTGCTAACACCAAAGCAAACTATCAAACACTGTAAATGTCGACATAACTGACGCAATACAGCGATAATTTGCCTATAAACACTGGATGTAAGCATTTCTAAATGTCTAGATACTGTTAAATAATAGCATAGGACACTTCAATCATAAGACATGTAGCAATAAGAACTATATAAATGTTACAGAAAGATTTCAAGAAATACATTTTGTTCCTAAGTGTATAAGACTGGTAAGAAAATTAAGTAAAACTCCCATCTCTTGGAAAGTTTTCTGATTTTAAAGTGTTAATTGGGCTATTGCTACACTTTGATGCGATATTTTGTCACGACTCGACGGTTTGGAAACTGATTATGCTTCTTCGCTCAGGCGTCCATCCTGAGAAGGGCAGTTTGGTTTATTATTTTGCATTTCTAATTTACTTTTTTTTTATAAATCTTCGACATCACCGGGGTTTGAAAGAGGGACACTAATAGCTACTTATATAGTTTTATAAGTTCTGTACAAGTTGCATTTCCGTAGCTAGATGTGCAGTAGGTTACTGTGCTTGCTGTACAGTAGGGATTTGCACCGTTTGTTAGTGACTGCGCAGTAGGTCTTTACGCATATGGGTTTTATTTCTAAGCTAGCCTGGCTTATCGGTTTTTCAACTAGTGCTATTTGTGGCCTCTTTCAGTTTTTTACGAGTTCTGTACTCCTCTACAGCAACTATTTGTATATTATTCGATCGGATGCGGTGGTCTTCACCCATACATGTTCTACGATTCTCGATTTATCGGTTCTCTCTCCTTGTTTTTTGTATTCTTGAAGTCTTTTCCGTAGGGATCTACCCGTTTTTCCTATGCATGCCCTGCCACACTCGAATGAAACGTTGTTGTGTTTTGGTTGTTTTCGGACGTTGGGTTAGCTGCAGGTATTACGTTAGCTGCTATAGTATCAGGGTATCCAGTGTCTCCAAAGGTTTAAGCTATCCTTCCCCTCTTGTTTTTCAGGTCTCTTTTTTTAGAGCATGTTGTTTTTGCTCTATCTTGCGACGCCCAATTTCACACTTCCATGATGGTTGGAGTCGTAGTTTAAGTATCTACCTGTGTGGGTAGGTTTTTTTGTATACGTTCGTTGTGAACTTGTCCCCATCCCTTTGAACCAAGACGTCCAGGAACAGTAGTTGTTGTTTACACTCCAGTTCCATTGTGCGTTTAATCGAAGAGTCGTGATTATTGAGGGAGTGTAGGAAGTTGTCAAGTTCTTCAGTCCCATGTGGCCATATCACAAAGGTGTCATCGACATACTTTAGCCACAATTTCATCTCCTACTCAAACTCCTCTATGAAGATGTTGCTCATAATTGGGAGAGTGGTAAACCCATTGCCACAACTTGGTGCCTAATTGGAAATACGTCGTCGTGATACATATTGTAAGCAGCTCCATTATTGCGTCTACACGTAAGTTTGTTCGCACTTCCAGGGTGCGACCATGTTCCAACCTTCATCTAACGCTATTCAAAGCCTCATCTGTTGGGACGTTTGTGAATAGGCTGACTATATCAAAGCTAACCAGGACGTCATTAGTGTCTAATCTTACGTTTCTAGTTGTTTTGACAAAGTGTTCAGTATTTCTGTCTGTCGGCGAAATTGTTCCCGCCAGTGGAGTTATTATGTCCAACAGGAACCTGGCCAGTTCATGACAAGGAAAGCTTTTTGAACTCACAATTGGCCTCAGAAGTATGTTCTCTTTCGGCAGGCCGTGCAGGTGGGGCAGCTTACTCTAATGCAGAGTTAGTTTATGTTTGAACAGTGTTTGGTATATTCGTCGTTCTATTGATTGCGTAGGATCTTTGGAGAGTAATTTGTACTCGACCGCGTCTAGCAGTTCTTGAATCTTACTATCGTAAGTTGACGTGTCCATAACCACAGTTGCGTTACCCTTGTCAGCGGGAAGGATCTTAACCGAGCTGTCTTTCTTTAGTTTTCTCATTGCAAACGCCTGAGGGCAAAAGCAGAGTCAGCCTTCGAAAGGTCACGACAAAATATGGTAATAGCCCAATTAACACCTCAAATGAGAATCCACACTTATCAACTTTTAACCAACATTTTCTGACTTTGTCCATATAATTTCCAATTTCCAAAGTGATATGGAAAACGTTTAGAATGATTGATAGCATATCCGAATACACCGAATACAAAAGATTCGTTATGTTCTACATTTTACTGGCCTAACGCAATTTGATAAATAACTTGGTGTTTTGGATTTATAGTATTTTTCCTTAACAGATTACAAAAACAACAAACTGATATTTTTATATATTGAACGCTTTAAACTACAAGTTTTCAATAAAACACACATAGCCAGTGTAAAACTCACAAGTAAGTGCAACTTAGAAGAAATCTTGTACGCCATCAAACAACAATCCCATACAAAATGGACGAACGTTCTCAAGCAAGAAATAGAGAAAAGAATAACTACCCTGGGGTATTAAACTTAAATTGTCAAATCACAATCTATTTATAGGTATTTAGAGTACCCAAGGGAGATATTTTTAAATAGTCAATTCCATGAACGCGAGTTTTTAAGTTGAAATCTTAAGAATACAAATACTAGAGAAAGATATGATATATTTTGTATAACGAACTGACTTGGAACATTATTTCATTCCAGTTCACAAATTGTGTTTTCTGTTTCTGTATCTGGGTATCTCTTGACCAAGATATTCTTTTTCTCAAAGTTATGTACAATTTAAAAATGATAATAGAAGTCTTATAAAACAATGATACAGAAAAA
>VTPC01005923.1:0-14628 GCA_011009095.1 Ignelater luminosus
GTGTCTTTCGAAGTTGATGTTGATTGTTACTATTTTTAATCTAAGAAAATCTTCACTGTGAAGTTTTCTGCTTAGAAATTACCTTCGAGTGCAATAACATGCATTTGTTCCTCTCATAAAAATGCACCTTTACAAAAAAATAATTATAGTTTATAGAACAAGGCTGAAGGATTCTTTCGGATAATGCAATTAAAACGATATAAACAAATATGTAAATAATATCGAATAAAAAAACAATGAAAACAATACTCAATACGTATTATTATTCTAATTTTAAAATGTTGAAATGTTTTTGTTTTCACAAGCAATTACAACAAATCATTACTACAGATTAGTTTGTCAGGTGACTTTACAATTATCACGCTTGACCATCGATTTTGTTACATAAAACAAGTGAAACGAAAAGTGAACTTCTAACTATTAAAGTGTTTTTTTTCGAAATGGTTTTTAGAAATGTTTACATGTTATTACAATCACAAGGTAAATTTGTTTCACTTCCTTTTTATATTAAAATCTCAAATTCATGCAAAGTAAGCCGATTATGGTAGTTAAAAAAATTTAAATCGTGTTCTGAATCTGATATTAATTAATCAAATAATTTGGACAATGAATGATATTAAAATATACAAATTGATTTACCTCGATTTCCATCTTTCAATCATGAATTAAATATAATTCATTTATTATAGTGGGTAGAATGTGATTGATTTAATAAATTTCTATTTCCTAAATCAAATATTAATTGAATTAACGCCCCGAAGGTTTTCTTTATAAATTTACAGTTTAACTTTGTAATACAGATAAAGGCCTTTCTAGTATGCGAACATTAATTTTTCAATTGTAAACACCTTTTAAACAAACAGTACCACGCACAAAAAAATTTGCATATAAATTGAAGGGAATTAGAAATTTGAAAGTAGTTAACTCAATAAAAAAAAAGAAAAGTTAATATGAATAAATCAATTTGTTGTTGTTGTTGTTTAGTGGTTGTCATCATCTCACATCACACGCAATTTCGATTCAATTGTTTCTAATTATTATTTTTATTGTAAAAGTGATAATATTGATACAAAATAGCTTCCCACAATGCAATTTCTGAAAACTTTCTTGATCTACTAAATGTAACAATAATAATAGTGTGGGTGTATCGTCATAAATATCAACAACAATCCGGAAAACATTAAACTGACAGATACAACACCTCCCCGTAACGAAACTTAACTTATTTCAGCGTACTACATGGGTACTCTTGAATAATAACAATTGGATGCAAAGCAACCACAGTTCGTGTTGCAACCGATTTTAATAAAGCGCATGCCTCACCTCGAGGATGTATTAACATTAACAATTATAAATGTTGTCATAAATTTAAAATTTATTTTAAATTAAAACCGTATTTTGTATAAAATCGTCTTTAAGGTTTTCACGATGCAAGGTAGTTGACGGCGAGTAACTCTGAAAATATTATCAACTACTACTGTATACTTAATAATGCTTTCTGTACAGATTTATTTGAAGACAACAAAAATGAATTCAAAGTTTATTCAAGTAATTATTCACGTTAACTAATATTAATGAAACTTTTTTGTTCACCATCTAAAGTACTGTTTTTCTAAATAATCAGGGTTGAGATGAATAGAACAGAATTTCCGCCAGAGTACCGTGCCTAATGGAGCTTTCTTTAGAGTATCCCTTAAAAATCAATGTCTGAAAAATTGCGACACTAAGACCTTGCTCTTTCCCTATTGTTAAGCATAATCGTCTTTACATTCTGGTATTTGTCGTTTTAATGACGTAGCTGTGTTCAGGTTTTTTATAGTTTGGAAAACAGTTTATAGTACATCACAGTATCTATCAACGCAGTTCTACTTTCAATATTAAATTATACCACAGTTTAATCTAATGGTTTCTGATAGATTTGTAGAAATAAAAATACGTCATTCTTCTAGAAAGCAAATCCTGAGATTTATATCCTGCTGAATTAATAAACATGGTGATCCTATACAGAAAAGCTATTCCTGCTTAAATTTCGATGTAAACTTTCAAGGAGGTATTTTCAATTTCTTCATTGTCGTGAACAAGAAGTTGCATTAGATGTTCACCAACAAAACCTGAAGTCTCAATCGGTATGAGCAAGTCAGCTATGGCGGGCGGTATCCGTAATAAACGATGAAATGCAGACCAAGTAAATTTGAATCACGGAAACTACTGAATTGGAAGTACTGTATCTGTAGAAAATGTCTACCTACTCTTTAATCTTATGTTCAGAAGATTTAAGATATGGTACTAAACTAATATTACCATGTGCTGTAAAACTAGGTGGGATAGATGTTCCGTCCATATGACGCAGTGTAAATTTTTAGTTGAAGATGATGTTCTGGAAATAATTCAATCTAAAACTTTACAAGGTAAATGGATTTGGGCAAGTTTACAAAGTATATTCTTAGGTGTAGTTTTTGGTTGTAAGTAAATAAAAATAATTTAAAGTATCTGGAAGTTTCCTACATTGACCACTTGACCTCTAGTACTCTGTTAGAGATATATACCAAGCAATAGAAAGTATCGTCATTAATAACGAGGAAGAAGGTCCTGAGAAACTCGGGATCAAAGAATATCCTGATCGATCAAAGAATAGTTTAAAAAGTTCTGCCACCTAAGAACCATTTTATTCATTTAATAGGTTTGAACTTACCTTCAGATGTCTTGGAGTGGATCTAGCAAAATGAACTTCCCACAAAGAAATCATTAATAAGCTTGGAAGTTTGAAAATGAAGATGTAAATGAAATCTTCAAATATTTTATTTGACTGTAATTATTTTGACCATAAATTGGATGTAATTAGTTTTACAAATAGCAAGACTTTAGATTTTGCATGTAATATGGATAAACAAATGAAAAATGACCTATGTACAACATACACAATCCTTAACACATTAAAATCTCAATTTTTGGTGTTTCCTATAAGAGCGTTGGTTCGTGGTTAAAACAGTTTCAAAGATTTCTATTCGTGTTCATAATGTTGTTTCGGTAGACAGTAAATAAAAAACTAGATAATCTAATTCTACTAAGATTCTGTACTTTAGAAATATCTAGATTGCGTTACATGAGAAATCTATCTTCAGATAAATTAATACATAGCAATAGTTTAAGAAGTTAGGGTAGCTAGAAATTGCAAATAATTGATCAAAATAGGCATAGGAGTTAGAATTAATAAACGCCAAGACTTCATACCTGAGAAACTAAGAATCATATCCAGAAGAGATCAGTTCTGTTAAAAGCGATTTAGGAAAAACTGTCAAACCAACTTAACGATCGTTTTTGATTTCTTCACAAAATCCTGTATTTTAAGAAAAAGAAGTTAATTTAATATGCTACTTTTCGTATTAAATATGTAAAGAATAGGTTGACTCTAAGTTCATTTGATCTATAAGTGACAGGTTTTCCAATAATCAATTAGCTTCTTGACGCGTTATGTTTCAACAACATAAAGACACTTTGGATCTCACCAAGACGCCTGAAAAGCACTTCAAGTCTTTTTGGCCTTTTTATGATTAAGTTGTTTTAGTCATTTTAAAGACCAAATCTTACAAAACTGTTATGTTTGAAGAAACTGTTGCTGAAACCAAAAATTCTAAATTTTGACAAATCATATCAACAGGTGTTTGGATGGAGATTAGAACATTTTCTTTATTATTAAAAATAGCGAATGAAAGACTCTTGAACAAGTCAGATGCAAACAATCGCCTCTTGTTCCCTAGCCAGAATTCTTGGTCTTATGACAAAAAGGAAATTATATAGAGGAAATTGCTTTATATTTTCGATGTAGTAGGTTGTTGAAGAATGGAAAAATGTCACTGATTGCGGTTTAGTTTTACTCACATAATCTCATGCGATCTACAATAGACAAATTAACCATTTTTGTTTTGCTTCATAAGTTGGGCGGAAAGTTGGTAAATTTAAATCTGAGAATGTTATATGGTATAGTGCGTTAAACATTGCCAAATTTGCAGAAAATTAAATTTCTTCAGAGAACTTTCTCTTATGGCATTCTTGACTTGTTTTAACTTTAGGCTAGGGAGATACTGAAAGCTGCAAGTTCTTATGACTATTAATTCTAAGGAAGTATAGCATACGACTCAAATAGGTGGATTTGAGTTCAGTTTCGCTTTCAATTCTAATTCACTTTAAAAATGGTTGAATAAAACGAAAGTATTTCTTCTTCTTTGCCCATATGTATCTTGATTTCTCCGTTACACTTCTTTTTCTGTTGTGCTTAGCTTAAAATTAGAACCAAAAAATAAAAACATAGAGCAGCATTAGTTTACTAATGTTCGTATTTGTATCATTTTTAACATTAAGTTTCAAACTTGTACAGACAACAGTAAATATAGAAGAATAAATTTCTTAAAATCTCCATTTTGCACAACACTCTTGGCAACATTTCCGGCAATATTTCCAGTAATATTCCTTGTTCCTTAGTCAGTACTAGATATTTGCATTTTTGTTTACATATATAATATACACTTTTATTCTTTTCCACAGAAAAGTTTTAAACCAAGCGTTTCGGTTTAATCTTACTATAATTGAAAATGCGCATTGAATTAAAAGACTGAAACGCTCAACTGCAAACGCAGAGCGCAATCAATGCCTATTTTACAAACTGCTGATATTAATATTATTATTAAGTCCCAAAGAGAAGACAATATTGCTGGAAATATTCCCAATATGGGAAAATTGTCAAATGGCAATATTGTTCACCGCGCATTGCTAATTGTGCTAACGGTCGCACTCAAAAGACCTGTGAATTGTTTTTTGAGATAATCCTTACCAAGCAAAAAAATAAAAATGCAGACCTCTATTTAAGTATCAGACTTTGGATTAAAGTAAATTAAACTTCAAATCTCAGCAACTAAAGGTCTTATAAGTTAAACTGCAAAAGAAAAAAACTTGAAAATATGAAATAGACTTCTTTTGAGAAAGTTTTTAGTTCTGTGCCGAAAATTGATAGAAAATGTTAGTACAATTCTTATTAAGTCGCGAGTTAAGAAATAGATGGAATTATATTATTAACAAAAAAGAATTAAGATAACTCTTGGAAATGGGTAACCTAACATAACACATCGTTCAATAAGTCCCGAGACTAACCCAGAGATGGTGCTAGTAGTACCAAACTAGCCACGTTTCCCTAGAGTGCGAACCTTCACATGAAACGTGTAAACATTTCACGTCGATTGGACCACAAACAGCAGAGTTATCGAGGTTAGAGTAAAGTCACTTTGTAATTTGTTTGAAAAATGGAACAAAGCGAGTTTCGCGTGTTGATAAAACATTGTTTTTTAATGGGTAAAAACACCGTAGAAGCCCAGCAATGGCTTGAGAAACGTTACCCGGACTCCTCTCCATCCAAATCAACGATTTGTCGTTGGTATGCTGAGTTTAAACGTGGTCGTACGGACACAAACGATGCGGAACGTTCGGGTAGGCCATTGGAAGCCGTTACACCGGAAAATGTGAGTGAAGTATTCAAAATCGTAATGAAAAATCGCAAAGTAAAGGTCCGTGAGATTGCAGAAATGACACAGATATCATCTGGAAGCGTATTTACAATCCTTCATAAAAAATTGAGCATGAAAAAGGTTTTTTCCAAGTGGGTGCCGCGATTGCTTTCAATGGAACAAAAACAGCAACGAATCGACGATTCAGAGAGCTGTTTATCGCTATTTACTCGCAATAAAAAGGATTTCCTGCGTCGATACGTGACCATGGATGAAACATGGATACATCATTTCACTCCAGAGTCGAATCGGCAATCATCTGAGTGGCGCATGGCTGGCGAAAGCCGCCCAAAGCGTCCAAAAACGCAGCAATCTGCTGGCAAAGTCATGGCGTCTGTTTTTTGGGATACACATGGCGTCATTTTCATTGACTACCTGGAAAAAGGTAAATCGATCAACAGTGATTATTATATTGACTTGTTGGTACGTTTGAAGGAGGAGATCGCAGCAAAACGACCGCACATGAAGAAGAAAAAAATCCTTTTTCAGCAAGACAATGCACCATGCCACAAGTCCATGAAAACAATGGAAAAAATCTAAGAGTTGGGCTTTGATTTGCTTCCCCACCCCCCGTATTCGCCAGATTTAGCCCCCAGCGACTACTGGCTCTTTGCTGATCTCAAAAAAATGCTCCAGGGAAAAAAATTTGGCTCGAATGAGGAGGTCATTGCCGAAACTGAAGCCTATTTTGAAGCAAAGGATAAATCCTTCTATAAACATGGTATAGAAATGTTGGAAAGGCGTTGGAAAGATTGTATCACTCTAAAAGGAGATTATATTGATGAATAAAAATGATTTTTGAAAAAAAAATGTTGTTTTCGTTGTTAGTCTCGGGACTTATTGAACGATGTGTTATATCTACAGGGTAAGTCAAATTGAATATCTGATTTAGTATTGATCATAGCGAAAAACGGTTTTCAGAAGCATAAACTACGTCTTTATCCTAAAGCAAATGTAAAGACAATTCAGCAGCTTTTTTTTCATATCTTGATTGTTTGAAGAGTTATCAAAAGATTTTACAGGCATTTGTTACTACGAATTTAATTTCTAATAACAAGGCACTTTAGTTTTTTCCCAACCTCACTGTTTTCAAAAAATAGCAGACAAATTGCTTTTTATGATGTTGACCATGACTTACTTAAAAATGTAATTGTTAGAGCTTTACAAACATATATAGATTGCTATGGTTTCATCAGAGAATTACATGCTTATACAAAAGTTTTAAGAATAAGAATAAGTGAATATCAAAAAGAAACAATCGTAATTTTCCAAATGCCTCCAACAAAAATGTTACTTCCTTTTGGTATTAAAGGACAATTGAGATAACACATTAGGTTAATATTATACATAATATTTATTAAATAACTTAGACAAAGAATACAAAGTAGATATAGTGCCGTATTTGATGAACATTTTATAGAAGCTGCGCAGCTGCACCAGCCAGGCCTGCCTTTTCACAAAACTCCCTTTGCTTATACATTACTTCAGTCCTTTGTTAACTTAAGGAATACGTGCAAACTTGTTATCTCCGTTACCTTTGTTACCTACAGTGTATTCCAAATAAGGCTGCAAATGTAAAAATATTATAACAATGTTATAAATGTAACAAGTTTTAAATTAACAATGAATAAAAGCAACTTTGATGGAAGAGGGCACATATTTTCAGTCACTTAATTATAGTAAATACACAACAATAATGTGTTTAATTAAGATTTTGTTTATTTTATTATTTATAACGAGTGTAGTGGGAATATGAGATAACAAACTCTGTTTACTGTTTAAATGGAAATTTTTTAAAAGGAAGAAACTCGCAACTGTACATTTATTCTGACGCACATTCTCTATTAGTTAATTACCCTCATAACCGTTAAATTTTATGTTAATTATAATTTTAACAATAACTGATGACTGGCCCGTTATTATAATAATTAATTAAGGTAGTAATACATTGTAATTCTAAGTAGTCAAAAATTAGAAATAAATTAATGAAGCAATAAATCAAAACTAAAATTTCGTAGTAAGATCTGTTAAAACAATCCGTTTTAAATCACACATCTTCACATTATTTTACTAGATAATGGTAACGGTATTCTTTGTTAATACGTAAAGATAATGCAAATGTATCTTCGATACAACTCACTGTAACAGTATTCTTTTATACACACATCCGAATGTGTATTATATTTAAATTAGAAAAAGGCATTTGCGTGATTATACCTTTCTAGTAGTAAGCTGCGCTTTTTGTTTTAATGGAGATTTCTTTTTTTTCTTTAGTAGTGAATCTTCAACTCTCTTTGTTTCACGATTCGTTAGAAAACTTTTAATTCGTTCATTTATTGTTGTTGAATTAGAATGATTAGTATGTTTAAGTGTTTTCTTTTCCTTTCAGATGGTGCTACTAATGGAAGACCTTGGATGAATGGTCATGCACATAAACCTGATGACCGACAGTCAACATTATCCAGGTCAGTAATGTAAATTTTTAACGACAACATAACATGTATATTACGGTAAAAATAATAAAGAAAATTGCATAATATATTAGTACAAGGAATTAGACACAGTTAGTTCCTCCAAACTGATTAGTACGAGATGTTTTAGGCTTTCTATCACACTGACTTCTTTTTTAGCAAGATATTTAGTTTCCACTTTTAGTAACAATTCGCTCAGTATAAGTAAGAGAGCTCTAAATAAAACGGAAATTACTTTTCCAACTAGAAAACAAACTACACAATGTACTTTAGGTTTACAAGGTTTTCGTGGAGAAATTCATGTCATATTTTACATAATATTCCAACTTGGTTGCTTTTGATTAGCGCAGTATCCCAGAAAATTGGTTTCGAAACCTACATTGTAATAATTTCATTTCTGTTTCCACATTTCAAACAATTTGTGAAATAAATTGAAACATATGATGAAATTTGTAATGTAATTAAACATCTACATATGATGACCAAAGCACCAATACATTTTAAATAATTAATAAAATTAAAAACAGCATGTGGAATAACTGGATAATTTATGTGCATACGATAAGTACCCATTTTAACTAATAACTACTTTATTTCATTGTGTTCAATATTTCGTAGATTTCCACTTTTGCATCCCGATGCAAATTGAATATGAACAACGAACCTTAGTATTTTTTATTGTGATAAAAGTCAAGATAGCTTAATGATTGTTGTGCAATGATATCGAAATAAATTAATTAACTAAAAGAGTCTTCCATATGAAATTGTATTTTAGAATATTTTGAAAAATTTTCTAGTTTATATCAAAGAAACAATACATATTTTTTTAGTTATTACATTTTAAAGAAAGGTAGTTACTTATCTCTAGTTTTGAAACATAATATGTCTTATTTAATGCCCAAAATACTTTGAATTCCAAAGGAGAATATCTCAAATACACTACAATACCTTTTTTAACCCTCGTACGCCAGTTAATAATAATAATAACTAATAACAAAATTCCCTTCCTTGGACATTTTTTAAAATTATTTTAATATAAATACCAAAACAACAGAGAGTAGTGAATATTCCATGTTTATCATTTCTCCTTCTAAGGGCTCATTTGAATCCTTTTCGTATCAATTGAACAAAGCTGTCCCATGAACCAATACAGTAATAAAGACAGATAGGATTAATAGGCCCATTTATTACAAACAAAAGGTATTCACTTACTCCCTCTATTTTGTTTTTCTCAATACGATAATAGACTTCTTTGCAGGGTACACATGAAGTTAATAGACGCTGCAATATTTCTACACAGTCATAATTTAGTTTTTTTATGCGTTACAATATTAGAGAAACATCTACCAACATTAATCACAAAATATCTCAAAGTTTTCAAAATTTGGGCTTTAGCCCTTTTTGCACATTATGATTCGTTTAAATTACCGTAGTTTGGGGCGAATTTGATTTCCAGGGGCGAAATTGATCACTAGTTCCCCGCCAAGTATTTTCAAATACAATACCATAATTACCCTTTTGTTTGCGCTTGCGTTTATTACATTCAATGAGTGAAGGTTCAGTTGTGAGACGTGCATTATTGTATCGATCGTTTTGTCAATTATTTCTGTAAAACAAGAATTAGAAATTTATAGTGTGAAATTGACACCTTTTGCATACTTAGGAACTTTCATTGGTAAGTATTATTTGAGAATATTTTTTGTAATTTTCGCAAAATATACGTTTTAGTTGATCTATCGTTAACCCGAATAGTAGATTATAAAAGCGGAAAACTTTACGCATTGGCGGGAATTTTGCGACTAAGATGGCGGGGTCAAATAGATCACACATGAGGGGTGAGATTGATCACTGATCAATTTGGCCCCATCATTTTTACTTAGCTGATTGTTGTTTCTATTGCTGTATCTATTTGTTTTTTATTTTAGACTAATGTAAATACAATGGTACCTGTATATAACAGAAAATTAGGTGCCAGAAAATACAAAGACTACAGTAGCGAGAATGTCGAGCAGGTCTTATCAAAAGTAATTGAAAGCGGTTGGAGTTTGCGTAAAGCTGCTAGAGAATACAAAATATCGTATGGTACACTACACAATAAGTACCATGGACGTCATATAAGAAAAAATGGAGGACAAACTGTCTTTATATTTAACGAAAAAAAAAGCTTTTCTTTCTGCTGCAAGTACTTGTGGCGAATGGGGATTTCCGTTAGAAACAGCCAATCTAAGGCAATTAGCAAAAAAATATTTGGATAGTCAGGGCCGTACTATTACGTCATTTAAAAATAATTTGCCAGTAAATGATTGGGTGTATTCACTAATTAAACGACATAATAATGCAATTGTAAAGAAACTTGCTGCTAATATTAAACGTTCTCGAGCTTCTGTTTCTAAAAAAAAACTATAACAGATTACTTTAACAACTTACGTAAAACATTGCAAGATGTTCCACCGTGCAACATATTTAATTACGACGAGACAAATTTGCAAGACAACACAGGGAATAAAAAGATGCTCTTTCGGCGTGGTACTAAATACCCAGAAAGAATTTGTAATTTTACGAAAAGCGTTACCTCTGTAATGATGTGTGGGTCGGCATCAGGCGATTTGTTACCTCCATACGTTATTTATAAATCTGAAAAGCTGTGGGTTCAGTGGACGGAGAACGGCCCCAAAGGGCGTCCTTGCTGCAACAAAAGATGTTGTGCATTAGGGTCTAGATATAATCGCACACATCATGGATGGATAGACGCCCAAACATTTAGTGACTGGTTCACTTTATGTTTTCTACCTCATGCAAAAGAACTAGAAGGTAGAAAAGTTTTGCTGGGTGATAATTTATCATCCCATTTTACCAATGAGGTGTTGCGGTTATGTGAAGAGAACAATATTGCCTTTGTTTGTTTACCAAAAAACTCTACACATCTAACACAACCTTTAGATGTGGGGTTTTTGAGAGCATTTAAGACATCGTGGAGGTCAACTTTATGTAGATGGAAGCAGTCACATCCGTCTTATACATCAATCGATAAAAAAGATTTTGGTCAATTACTAGCTAGCTCTCTAATTGAAATGGATAAAAGTGGGGAAGGTGGTACCTTTGCCATTAAAAAAGATTTAATCGCTTCTTTTAAAGCCACTGGAATCGTACCTTTAGATCCAAAACGAGTTTTAAATAAGATTCCAGGAGAAGATGACATTGACAATAATTCTGTTAACAATGTTTTAGTAAACTACTTACAACAACAAAGATTCACGGCTACACCTTCAAGACGGAACATTAAAAGACAAAGACTGGAAGTAGAGCCAGGTAAAAGTGTAACCGCTCCTAATGAATCAACTTCAGAAGATGAAACAGAACTACAACTACACGACGATTCTGACAACGAGCTTACTGAAGAAACCGGAGACGAATCTGAATATTATTCAGCAAATAAGAATTTAGAAAAAGGAACATATTGGTTGGTTAAAGTACTAGGAGGAAGTAGAAAAAAGACAACATATAGGTATGTTGCAATAATTGAAGAATCAACAGATGAAGGAATTGTAGTACTGGGTATGAAGTCTGTGAATAGCACACGAAATATATTCAAAGCTGTAAAGAATGACGAATTTATAATTGGAAATGGTGATATTATAGCTGTTCTTCCAAATCCTGATTTAAAAAACTGTGATGGTGAAGATATTTACACATTCAAAGATAATATTGATGTAAAAGAGATATAATGTTTCACTGAGTTGCCAATACTGATTAATATTTGTTTCTGTTAATATATACGATGTAAGAGTGCCTTTTTCTGTATTACGTAATATGTATTCGTTCTTTGTCTTAATATAAAGCAAATTTTGCATATAAAAGTCTCTTTTGTAGTAATCAAAAAGCGCTTAAGAATCGATCAATTTCACACTAGTGATCAATTTGACTCCGACTAGTTCTCAGCAGAATATTTCCTAAACCAACTAACATATTTAAACTGGGATCAGAGTGATCAATATCCTATCTTTTCTGCAACATTTATGTGTTATAAAACAAGCATGATCAAATTCGCCCCAAACAAGGTATGAAATTGTTCAGTTTCTTTTTCTTCTATATTGCAAATATTTCGACTTATGTTAATGTTCTGTGTGCGGAAATCTATTTAAAATACGAAGACAATAGGAATACTAATTTTACATGAAAATTTAACTAACGAGTAAAATTCTACGCTCAAAATAAAAAATAAAACTATCAATTTAGCCCCAAACTACGGTACTTATCTAATTAAATCACTTTAAAGATATTCAATATTTTGACTTTTACTTTATAAATTGTTCTGTTATCTGTATTTGTTACGTGATGAACTATTTTTCTTTAAAATTTCTAATACAGCAAAGCCCGGTTCAAATAGTTTACTAGATGCTTAAATAATTTATTTTTACTTTTGCTTTGTTTGTTGTATGTTGCATTTCCATAGCCCTATATTTTGAATGAATGGATTATATTTAAAGACCACGTTCTCTCAGTATTTTTGACTGTTGAAAAGACTTCTTCTCAGTGTAACATTTCTCTATCTGGATGATCAATTCCCGGCGTGCATCTGGTACTGATTATATCGACGCTTTGGATGTTCTGCCCACCGCTTGCATTTAAAGGACACTTTCTTAGACTTGTCAACAATCTTGTATTAGTTTAGTATTGTAAATTTGTAGCTCTGTGGACTATTTTGTTAAAGGTTGCGTAACTTTTTGCATCGGAACTAACCTATAATAAAAATGGATAACTATGTGATTTATGTAACTTTCCGATTTAGCTTCTTTTAAAGTCCGTATGGGGTTATTTGTATAATTATAGAGCCCGTTGAAGGATTAAGTATCTGTCTAAGACCTACTATTAAGGCTTTGTGTGTTCATTAGGATGGAGTGAAATCGCCCGAAACAAAAATTTTTTAGGTTGGAATTTCTAATAGTGCGGAAAAGTTGTGTATACATAAGTGTAACTTACTGTAAAAATTACAAAATATTTGAATGCTTTCTTCAGGGTCCCCAGACCCATCAAATATTTTAAGGAAAGTATCACAACAATACATTAGAATGAGACACGATAGTTAAATCAAAAATCAATTCAATATGAAAAGTTTCTATCCTCTCATAGCTATAAAAGTACAACCAAATTTAACTTTTTATAAAGACGCTGCAATGAAGCCGTCTCTGGATTCCGATCCGCAAAATAGATTCACTTGTCATCCATCCATGCTCTGTAGCAAATGCCTTAATGGAAACTCTTTAATGTGCAACAGACATATAAGCCACTGAAGTGATCTTCCAAGGCCCAATTCGAACAGTCGTGCAACTCTTCCTTTTTTTCTTACCACTATTCCCTTACATCCTATTGCAATCAGATCTTCTGTGGAAATATCTTTATTTCTTAAGAAATCGACAATACCTTTTTGGATATTTTGAGATCTTATAGTGCTTGCTAACTTTCTTCTCATCTACAATTGTTTTATTTTTTCTTCCATCAAAAAATAGTCTAAACAGTTTTTTTACATTCTCTTACAGCAGGACCTTTGCTTTCTTTTTTCTCTTATCAACTTGCTTCTGTGAGTAACGCTATCAGATTCTGCTTTTGACATAGGACCAACATCTTGAAGAACAGCAGTTGCTACAGCTACAGTTTTCATTTGCACTTGATGAGTTACTTTCTACAGTATCAACTCGTACTAGTTTTTCTGGTGATTTGGAAGCAGTAACAAATGATTCTAAACTAGCAATAGCTTGTCTTTCCTCTTCCAACTGCTCCCTTTCAAATCTTTTTTGCATAGCTGTTGTTTACTTTTGATCCACATTTTCGATGCACATTTTTCTAAAACAACGTTGATCTTCAAGAAACTTGCGCTCTTTAACAGGAATCTTTCGTGATTTCTCACACTTACAGTTGTCACTTGGGCACTTGCAGGCAGCTATATTGAAAAGTTTGTTTCTGTATTCAATACGAAAATTCGCCAATTTCTCCTGATATTTTTTCTCATTTTGACTTCTCTTAAATGGCTTCAAAAGCTTAAGGTACCTATCATTATGTGCTCTTATCAGCTGCAAAACCCTGGTATGGGACACTATTGGAGTTGATGCATTTTCCCAAATATCCTTAACTTTCACTGCAACTATTTCACTCATATCAGATACATTTAGGTCGTTACTTGCCTTGGTTGGCTTTAAAACAGTTTTTGTAAACAAATAAAATTTCGCAACATCATCATACGTCGGTGCTCCAAATATAGGACACTTCACCTTTTGTCTAGTTCCAAGTACATCAGGATCAATTTTTAACATTCTAGAAGATTTGAAGAAGATTAATATTACTTCCAAATACACAAGTTCATTCATTAGCGCTGGGGACCCTCTTAAGTCTTAACATTATCCAAAACTAAACATTTTTGTCGCTATTAGAAATGAAAAATCCAAAATTAATTTTTTCACTTTCATAGTGTGGCGGTTTTGGTGTAATACAAATAGATTGCGTTGTCTGTTTGATTGGAACTATGTATAACGAAATATGTAGAAACTTGGTGCAAATTCCCAATTTGAATCTTTGGAAAAACGTCTTTTTAATTATTTAGTGTTCTT
>VTPC01005923.1:29549-54460 GCA_011009095.1 Ignelater luminosus
GTTTCTTTTGCTTTTCCCTTGCACTTGATTACATCTACATAAAATGGAAATCATGAAACAGTTGTTTTTATAACAATACAATTAAAAACAAAAAAGATAATACTTCCATCAGTACGGTAGCTTTCAAACATTCAATGCAAAAATGGAGAAATTATTAAAAAAGGAGAAAAAATTAAAGAAAAAAAGAAATGCATAGAATTCATTGAAGTAAATCCAAAAACTTCTCACAGCCCTGACCTAGTCCGTTCTTTGCTAAAAGGAAACGATTACGGTAGTTAACGTAGTTGACGGAGTGTTAAGAGTAAAACGAAGGTAAACAATGGGTAATTATACGCCGTTCTTACTATTTATTAGTAGGTAAACTTGTCGTTATTTGAGAAGTAATAAATTTTTATTACAAAATCTCATAATGCATTAAAATCGATTTTTAAATTCTTCTATGGCATACATTTTTCATAAAAAAAGTGGCTTTCTATTGCACAATAATTTTATTTTCTCACCGTCGCGCACGTAAAGAGCATTTCAAAATAAGCGTAGAAAATCACTTAGCAGATAACAATGTTAGTTAAAACTCAAACATTTTCTTTAAATTACTATGATTTGGTAAACTGCTCGCAATAAATTTAAGGCACTACGTGGTGGTTCATAAACATGTGAGGTCAAAAGGAGGTCACATATGTCGAATACGTGTGAGAGCGTGACACGAGATTGACCCAACTAATGTTTCCGGGTGTAGTTTGTTATTAAATCAAGCTCTAAGGTGAGCATTTTCAGGTTATGCAAACGCGCTATTATTATTATATTATTGCCGCTTATAAATTACGACCATTCTGTGCTTTACAAGAAACAAAAGCTGGGCCTTTCATTATTAAACCAGAATATGTGCACAACAGTAGTCAAATTATGTAAGCTTGACCCTTTAAAGAAATTATTAAGCTCTTCTTCCCTCACTCGAGCTTTGCAAAAGCCAAGCGCTCGCAAAGACCCTCTTAAATCACTTTTGTGTAAACGTTTCAATTACAGTACTACTCCGGGCCTTCAGCATTTAGCACAATTAGTCGCTTTGATTTATTATATTCTCGCGGTAGGTCTGAGCTTACAGAGTCAGCTTTAAATAATAGAGTAGTACGTTTCAGCGTAGGCCACCCTGAAACCAAGAATTTCACACTACATAAAGTATGAGGAAAATGGAATACTGTTAAAATGTGCATGTGACTATTTAAGAGTTTATGATCCATCAGAAAATATGTATGGTTTTATGTTGAACATGCTGGCAATAGACTATTATGCACGAAATCAAAAGTGCAGGTGCTTGCATTTCTGTAGAGAATGGTTATTATGCCGTAATAAAAAGCTTCTGGTTATGTCCATGCTGTAAACATTACGTTGTGGTTTGCCTTTTACTGTCAACAAATCTATTAATATAAAATCTTGCGTCTTATATTCTAAAAATAACTAATAAAATATTTTGATTTTATTTAGTTTAATAAGACTTTCCAGACATTTTGATCTCATAAGCTCTCCCAATCTAGATTTTCTCGAAACAAGTTTTATTATTGGAAATTGCATTTTTACCCTTAAAAGATAAATTTGAAAATTCATTTACCAAATAAACTTTATAACAAAGTTTGCTTTCTACTATATGATTGACGAGAGATTCTAATAATTGAACGTTAGATGATACAACTCTC
Organism: Ignelater luminosus; assembly: GCA_011009095.1. Classification (NCBI taxonomy): domain Eukaryota; kingdom Metazoa; phylum Arthropoda; class Insecta; order Coleoptera; family Elateridae; genus Ignelater; species Ignelater luminosus. The sequence goes on from VTPC01005923.1 coordinate 31,241, forward strand.
TGTGAAGAATATGCTTTGTGTATTGATTATGCTCTTCTTGCTCGAATTTATTTCTTGGGATATTTTGAAGATGAGGCGATACGATAATGACTGCATATAATACCTCGGAATTTTACTCTATCAGTATTGACTATTAGAGTTTTTTAAAACTAAAATCTTAAAGACTAGAAAGGTTTCTAAAACTAGACCCAACATTGGTTTTTGTAACTGCTTATAAAGAATTCGTTTTTATTGCCAAAACGTTTAGTGTAGTAATCCTTACAAAACTTCTCTAAGGTCCGATTTCTATTTCATGGTAGTGTAACTCCCAGAAGCAATATCTGCTTCTTTCCATGATTAATATCCAAACTATGGTTCCAGATGTTCTTTAACAGAGCCTAATGAACCTCACTTGTTTCACGTGGACTAGAATGATTATGAATCTTTGACGGCTTGATAACCTTTCCCTGTTTCTTAGGCGTCTAATACCGACGTCAACGTCTTAGAAAATACTGCAAGGGAGATGAACTCTTTTCTAAAGTAGTCCAGTTTTACATTTCTTCCACAATTCGATAATGATTTAGGATTATTACTTTCCTTATGCTTTTTTAAGGTTACTGCAAGACAAAGATTTTATTCATTATTGTATTAAGTGGATACTTTCGTAACGAAACAGTGGCTAACAATCAATTGCGTTCCCTGTTTAACAAACAGATTCTAGTCTCCATGGCTACACCTAAGGTTCCGAAAGAAGCTTTTATGCAATTTTACCCATAATAAACTGTTCAAACAGAAGCTACGGGCGACACTATGAGGTTCATGTGTACAGCTGATTTCCTGAATGTATATAGAAATCTGCTGACTGGCCATGGTGTTTTGTGCCAACCGAGTTTTTTGGAGCGGTTAGTTTTGCAGTACTCCACAGACACCAAGTCTGTCTTTATCATTCATGAATGACCAAGAATATTAAAATTTGGTTCAGATATTACCCGTCTGATAAATAAAACGTTCAGATTAAAAAGTAGCAAAGAAATACATTTAGTTAATTAAAAAATCATATTTTATGAGCAAATGATGAATCATTTAAGTGAAGCAAAATGTGACCGTTATACTGTGAAATTCCCTATTTGCTCTTATGGATTTCTAATAAATGAAATCAAATCACCTTTTAAAGTACTGCGCTGTTAGCCTCCAGCATCCAAAAGACTAAAACATAGCAAAGAATAACTGAAACTTTGGACCTTCTCATTTGCAATCAAGAAATGAAAGCCCCGTAGTTAGTCTACCTATATTAGCCTCTACAAATTACGAGTAGCAAAGTACATAATTCCACATAACCAATGTATAAGACAACCGAAATCTGTGATTTCAGTTTATTCAATGACTTTGCCAGAAACTGACACACTTCTTAGTTCGTTTTAATCACTAAAACGACACCAAAAGAAACTACCACACACAGCTTTGACTCACCGACGCACTTCTTAATTTTTTCTGAAGAAGTGATTTTCAGTCAACACTTGCTTCTGATTCAATTCATCCATTTTTGGAAATATTAGCTAGACATGTCGAAATTATCCAAAGTGATATAACAAGTTATTGTAACGTAGCCTTGCGTTACTTACTCTCCAATAAGATCCTTTTTGATCCTAGCCCAACTAAACTTAGCAGTGGCCTTGAGCGTAAGGAAGGAGATGGTACACACAATAAAAGAAATGAAACATTAAACAATATTGCAATTATTAAAAACACAATAAAATATACAAAAGCACAATACATCAGTATTAGTCAAGTAAGTATTCCTGAAAATTCTACACGTCACTTATCTAAACATAATTAGCACAGGTTCGCATAACAATAAAAAAAAGTAATCATCGAAATTACTAGGTGAATCAAAAAAGCATTCGAAGACACCCGAGGAATTCACAATATCTTGGTGCACCAGCAAAGCTGAAAACGCACAGCATTAAAGCTGCCATACCAAGGGCAACTACCCTGTACAAACCGTTACTCCTTGTTCGAAACCAGGCTGAAAAACTAAGTTGGCGGAAACCGCTAATTGATCAGACGGGATCATAAGAGACAGGAAAGAGGTGGTGAACCTTGCATTTTGCCAATAGAGAAACTGACCCTGGAAGGCCATTGGACGGATAAATAAGAAAAAGAAAAATCTGAGCTGGTGCACTTATCACGGAACAGTCTTAGAAAAGTTTTACAAAATAAAACTCTTAAGGCCAACTAATTAGCGGGAAAGAAAATTCTCAGCGGGAGAAAATGATGACACATGGGTAGAGATTTGACTTGATAACAGAGACTTATCCCTAACTACGATAAAATCACTAACAATGAGAAATAAACAGAAACAATAAGAATTCTCATCAAAAAAGATTTAAATAAAGAAAATCCAAGATGATTTCTAAATGTTCAGAAAATTATAATTAAACGTGAACCTAAGATAATAAAAAAAGTTAGAGACTTGTGGATGAACTCTAAAGAAATATCTATCAGTAGCCCAGAAAGATCACAAAAAATAACCTGAGCTAATTAGAATTTAGCCCGATACAGTAAAATATTTTTCATATCAATTGTAAAGAGATTGTATTCCCTTTCAAATAAAATTGACCTTTTTTAAAGGGGAAAAAGAGAAACATATTAGATTTTTAGGACATTATTAAGAAACGTAATAAGGCTTACTAGAAAAATAATATAGCAACGAGATAGTAAAAATTGGAACTAATGTGGTGGAAAATATAGCGATGTCTGGCTTATCGGAAGCAAAGATAACCAACAGTACATGCTATTTCTTTTCAAAAACGCTAAAAAAGCCAACCCTTGAAAAATGATTAGTGGGCGATTAATAAAACAAAGAAGCAGTTAACGACGAATGATCCCTGTCTATAAGATTATATACAGGAAAAAAAAGGCAACAGTCTGAAATGGAGATGAGATTAAATTGACATCTAACAAGACAGAAGATTAACTTCACACTAAGCCGTGTAACAGGCAAAACAGGACTTCTGCATGATCATGATATACACCTTTTCAAAACTATGGCTGAGCAGAATCTCATCAATCATCTTAAGAGATCACACACTTTTGATAACATGACATATAACTAATACTTCATGCTCAGCTATTCAGGTTTTATGAAAAGGGTTCAAATAAAGTATTTCTTTCAGCAAAAGAATTTTAACGTACAAAGTGTCCTTTAGATGCTCTTGCTGTTGTTGACGATAGGTAAAGTCACTGTTCTCTTTTTAGAAGTTTGTCAACTTGATTAACTGTTATTTCTGTATTGATCACTGCTGTTTTCTCTTCGTTTTATATTCCTTTCTACACTCTTATGGTAGTTGTATTATCTAATATTAATCACATCTGTTATTACTGCATATGGTATAATACGATTTTTAAAATGAAATCCTAATATTTTTTTAGAAGAATCACTTGTTATTTGTAACATGTTTTAGCATAACGGGAAGAGGTAATCGCAGTAAAAACCACGTGAATGCGAGCTTGGAATTCTCAAAGTATTCTCAAATGGAAGAATCTTAGACAATCAGCAAAATACGTTTTTTAGAGAAAATGTAAAATTAAGAGATCAGAGAGTATATGCTGGGCAAAAAGCTAAAATGAATTAATAATTGGTATAAAATAATCAAGAACTTTCAAAAAGCTTCTTACCTCTTGTATGAGCTACTATAAAAGAGAACATCCAGTAAAGAATGAAAGTAACAGTAGCAGAAACCTTATTTACTGTACGATTCCACAAAAAAATTCGAAAAAATTACGGAAGTAGATATTTTCACGTGCCGATTTGAACGTGCGTTGTGTTCAAGATGGAAGTTGCACCGGTTTTGTTATTTAATCTTGGTTCACACACGGATCGCGATTTGATGTTGGTCGTATAAACGTACGTTAATGGAAACAGAATTGATTTAATGTGCGAATGCATGTTCCATTGCAGTTAATACTAAATTGCTTAAATTAGCCTGATAGTTGGTTATTATTTCTGCCAAGTGCACTCAACATTCAATTATTTGCGCTGCATCTGCGGAATTTATGGTTTTATTGCAGAACCATGTTACGCTTTGCTTCTTCCTCGTTTAATTGTCAATTACACCAAGAAATTGCGGCACTAATTTTTATTAATTTTTTATGACTTTTAAGGAATCCTCTTTTAGTTGTTCCCTAATTATTATAATTAGTATTAATTGCATTCGTTAATTTTTACGTTTCGAATTTTATCGATTTGTTTAATATTCAGAAAAAACAAATACGCAGCAAATAAATCTTCTGACTTTTCACAGAACACATCCTTATTTGCTCGCAAATTTATTGCTCTTCATATTAATAGTGACATCTTGTTGAGTAACTAAGTCGTTTGGTTATTTCAATATTGTCAACCCTCATCCCGCTTTTATATAAAATGTTCTCTTCTGCGCGGCTTCGCTGACTGTAATAAAACAGTCAAGATCTCCCGTCTGAATATTTAAGGAAAAAAATTGTATTATCTTGGTGTCGTTTGAATGTAAACTATGAGAACGGTGTACACTACATTTTCTGTCGGTGGAATAACAAGCTACCTAACCTTCATTGTCCTGTTGTTTACATCGGATTTGATAATAATTATGGTTGTGAGTGAGCTTTAAATTTTGATGGAAATTCCAAATTATCCTGTTCTTTTATGTAAAGTTAAAATAAAAATGTATTAGAAACAATAATCATTAGAATATTGCAGTCTCTGTTAATAATTTTTTATGTACCAAGGTTGTAAACTAGGTGTTTTTGACCTGCGGCGTTATAGCACGAGGTGCGAAGCACCGTTAGCTATAAAATCGGTAAGGGGCAAAAACGCTGGTTACGCCGGAGATCCCTGCAAAACTTTATATACGATCGAAATCTATTATAGGAAAGAAAAATTGAAATCGATTTATCACTGATCGAATAAATCTGGGTAACCAAAGCAACAAGTACGTCAGTAGGCCAAAAAGAATTTTATGGCCTGAGGGTCGAAAAAATTGAATTACGCCTGGCAATGAGGTCTAAAATGCGCATATCGTACATAAAGGTTTTTTAGGAAAAAATATTCGATTCTTTTTTATATAAACAACTGAAATTTATAATTAGTTTGCTAAATAATCTAAATAATATAAAAAGAATATTATTGATAATAATCAATGATAATCACTTTTTATTGTTTTTCTGGCAGCGTATATTTGGTTCAAATTATAAATAAATAAAAATTAAACCCTATAGCGCCTTTGATTTATCTACAACAAAACAGTGATATCTTGAAATCAGGACAAGGAAACATTGGAGAATACTCTTAAGTCAACCTAAGTTGCCGAAAGTCATACCAATAGAAGGTCTCATCGGTTCTGTAGTTGTAAGGATAAGAGAGGCTGGAGGATTAAACGCAAATCTTCTTGTAGAACGCTTCAGATCTAGATTGATTGATATATATATTGTGCCAACGGATGCTTGAAATTCTATGGTGTGTAGAGTAGACTACCTTCTTCTTGAATAGTCCTTCTAAGAATTTCCATAGCAAGTGTCTGTATAGGTATAGGGCAGACAGAATTTGTTTCTAGCTCTTTGAAGAAAATTAATGGAGGCCGAAGCTACCGTAAGTAGCCTGGTGTAGACCGTAGCCGGATCCGCCTTTGCCTTCTACGAAGATGGCTCTTTAAGTGATTTAGGCAGACGCATGATTGTATTTAGTTCTGTTAAAATGGTTAATGGAGGGCACAGCCCATGAAGTTTCTCTACATCATACATAAAATTTCCAAAAGTCTACGCCTAAAACAACCTTCAAACGTTTAGCTTTTTAAAGGTCTTTTAATTTCTAACAAAAAAATTTTTGCAGTTCTTACATTCTTTGTGCTTTAATACCAGGATTAACAGAGCGATGTTTCATTTTCGCAGACCATAGTTAAAGAAACATTGTGCATTGACATTAAAATTTGCTAATCTAAAAGCAGGATCAAAAGATTCAAAAGATCGATTATCTTGTCACCTACAAAGTAGTAATTAATTTACTGCAGTAAGAACTGAAATTACCACACGGTTTGCATAGCTACCACTTTTTTTGATCTAGTATTGATGTTTTTTATTGTTATTACTATTAACCTAATTTAGTAAAAGGGTGTAACTGTTAGACATATTTTAATTTTTTTTTCAAGATCAATCAGAGTTTTGCATAAAAATTGATCACTAAAGCAGCAAACAGATTTTATTACCAATGGTGACATTTATTCTGAGTAACTCAATCGCTACAAAAGTCAATCGTTAACTGCTCTAGAAAAGCAAAAAGCAAACGTTAACAATGGAACAAAGAATGCAATAGAATGAGAAAGCTTAATATGGAATAAGAAAGATTAAATAAAGTCCGAAGTTACACTCCGCTGCACCATCTCTAAGCTTTCTTTACGTCATCAAAGTGCCTTCTCCTTTTAACCTTCTTGGAGCAGAAACGGGCGTGGCTGCTCACCAATCAGCTCACTTTGGTTTCAAAACGAAACAAAACAATTTTAATAGAGCTAAGCTAACACGCTTTGCGATACGCATCTTAACGGACCACCACTGGCGGCCCAATGTCGGACTTCGCCCTCCATCAACCTTCTTAAGTGAAAGCTTAGCCTTCTATTAACCTTCTTCAGAGAACTAAGAACGAATACGAGTCAGGCTGCACCCCCCCACGCTTGTCCCATACGTGATGGGAAGGCGAGTGTGCTTCAGGAAGCGATCCGATGCGTCTGCGACTCCGCTGGATTTGGGCGAACCAGTCTTGAAACCACCCTAAGTCTATCGAGTTTTTATGAAGCACAGCTTTTTTTCTAAAATCACTTTAGAAACTTGTTCAGTATGGTACAGAAGCTCCTTACTCCTTACAAAGGAGTACGAGAACCATATATCAGACAAAACCTTTTGGTAAACTTGATCGACAACAATTGGGTTAGCGCCCTAATTGAGCAATTGCCTTAGTCTTTATTTGCACTGGTTTTAACAAACCGATATTGACCCTAATAAGCAGAGAGTTGTTTAGTCAATCTTCTGGAAAGATTCTTTCGAGTAGTCTCAATTTGAATTAGTTAATTTAGCTTTAATTTTCAAATCTCAGTAAACTTGCTAACATTCGTATTACACTACAGACTTCTGTGTGATCTAGACTGTTTAATTTACCTATAATCCCTACAGTGGAAATCAGGAGCCGTCAATAATTATTGGAATTGAGAAAAATTTCATCAATGGATTTGTGTTTGCGTTAATATGAATAGAGTTCATCTTCTAGAGCATACTGTAATCTTTAATCAAGTACTTTATTGTTTTATACCTTCCAAAAGCTTTTCCTAAGATCTTTGCTTTCCAAGAGAAGTGTTATTCCAACAATTCATAGTCTTCTGCAAGGATTAATTCGATCTGTTGCATTTCTATTTCTAACTTCATGAGTTCTTGCTGACGATAACATCAGAGTTGTTTATACAGGACGAGATTCTGTGTCATTGGACACTACTAAAATCTAATCTAATGTATTTGTGTCTACGGAGAAACTGGTGCAAAAGACTTTTTAGTTCTGCTTACCCATCTGTAGTTGGACTTCTAAAATTATAGTTATGGTAGGATAGTTAGTACCTTCACTTCGACTATTTGTCTTGAAAAGAAACTAGACTGTGTCAAGCATAGTTGTTGGATGTATTCAATTCTCTTGTTTTAAGAAGATCATGGCGATTAAACTTTATGTTGGACTCACTATGATAATCTATCCCGTTTTATGTATAGGATGAATAGAAAGAAGTAGTTTTGATAAACCTGACTGATTTCCAATAGGGAATTGTTAGAATTATTCCCATTGCTACAATTTGAGTCTCCTGTCGCTAAGCGTATTTTGCTGAAGACGGAAAGTAGAAAGGCTTCAATTTGTACTTTTAGATTCTCAAGTTACTCGCGACCGTGATTAATTACCCTGGAGCTGGGGAGCAACTAACCACTAGGAAAGTAGATAGACTGCCTTAACTCACTAATATACAGTTGTATAAAAGTTACTGTAAACATATTTAACCCTCGATTTAATCATAGAATCAGTAAGTTGGTATTTAATAAAATTATTATAAGCAATAATAAAATTATATTGAAAGAAGTGATCAACCTAGAATATGTACATATACATATGCATAATGATGTATACACGACATTCATTTGTTCCTCATAGATCTTTTGTAAAGTGTGTAGGGGTACATAAGGACAAATCTTTATTGGACTAAAAAAAGTATAAAGGTATTACAAATCAGTTTTTTTCTGTTATTACTTGAAATTATATAAAGCCGTGTAAACTAAATGACAGTAGGCTGTTTTAATAACACAAAAATGCCTTTTTGGGTAAATAATACTAATAATATTGTTTATAAAATCTTTTCTGATCTCTTTCTGCGACAAACTGTGTTGCTTGTTTTCACGCTAATGTGTAATTTCTTACAGTAAAATTCTATTCTTGCATGTGTACTTCTAGTACCTGAAATTTATTACTTTAATAAGCAGTGAACTTGGAAGCTAAAAGCTGTATTGAACGCCCACGGTTAGCTGTAATCAACTTTATTATACTCATTAATATCTAATTAAGTAAATTTATTAAGCATCTTCACTACAGAACATTTTTGCGAAATTGTTTTTTCTGCTATACGTTCATAAAGTTTCGTACCGTATGATATGCACGTATTGATTATTTTTTAATTTAAAGATGTTTCTTAGCTGTTGGGGTAAACCTTATGGCCTGAAGAAAGTGAGGTTTTACCTGAAGTGATGTAAAAAAGTTGTATGTATAACTGGATTTTTTTAGAATGCTGCAATTTTAAATGATCTTAGAATGATTTATAGTTTGTAAATTCAGGTTTTGGAATGATAAACTTTGACATGACGTGAATAAAACGAGCCATTACTCATGTTTTATCGTAAAATCTAAGACGTGCGTATAATTACTTCACACCATCCACATCTTTGTGTTCTTTGGAGGTCCATTTGTAACTGCACTGTTATTCATAATAAGAAAGTGTACGTCCCGATGATTTTATTTTAATTTAATGTTCCCGCCTTCTTCCCGCTTCAGATTTAGTGCTTGCTCATTCAATATGTATATATATATAAATATTCAACTCGATCAATGAATTTACAACTTGTTAGCATAAAATTATTTTTTTACTTATACGATACGGGCATAAATTCTTGCACTTAAATACGACAACAGACCATGAAATGAGTTCACATCTTGGTGTAATGAGTAAATGCCGGCAATTCCAGACTTGCAGAGAGCCGATATGCCTCAAGACTAATTAGTAATCGCTGATTACAGAACTCATTAACGCACAGCAGTGCCGCCTCTTTCCTTTCTTACTTTATTATCCCTTTAGAACCGATTAAAAATTAAACTTAAAATAAAAATTATTTCTCATTTTTCTCTTACAGATACTGCACGACAGAAAGACAACGGACGCAAACCAACTATCAGGGCATTAAAAGAAGTTGCAGAGAAAGAGGAACGCTTTTTGAAGATCCTGACTTTCCTGCAGGTCCACGAGCTCTTTATCATCACAAAAAGCCAGCGTTTCATCCTATCGTTTGGATGCGACCGCATGTAAGATTTTTTGTGATTTTTAATATTTCAGAATTTAGAAATATTGCAAACACAAAATCAAGTAATAATTAGTTAGCTCTATTATACTAGTTTTCTTTACTGGGCTTAGGCTTTTACATCTCTTCAAAAACCTCTTATATTGAATTAATAAGATTCAAGATAACAATTACTGTAAACCAAATATGATAGTAAGAAATATTATCGATGAAATTTAATAAACTTGCAGTAGGTATGAACAAAAAGGCTTGACTTCCATATGGAAGTCTGCACATTAAAAGATAATCATTTGGTTTTCTACTCTGAGGTAAAATAATCAAAGGAGGTAATTATGGAGAAGTTCAATTACTCAGTTACTTTTCATATCTATTTAATTAAAGTAATATGTTTATCTTTTCAGGAAGTATACACTAGTCTATACAGATACTAAAAAGTCTTATCCTGTAGATGTAAAACTAAATTTCAAACTTTTGACAAAGAGATGGAACGATGTAATTGTCCTATCTCAGATTGTCTAGGTTACATTTATATCGAATTATTTTTTGTAGTTAGAAAAAATGAATTTAAAGGAAAGGATTAGAATGATAAGGTAGAGAACAGAATAGAATAGTTAATTGATAGGCTACTTACAAAGAACTTATACGAATTTGTCGGTTGAATCACAAACTGATAAAACTGAAACACATTGGTTCATTAATTTCTCATATTGTGATACACAAATGCAAGGTACTCCAAAACCAGCTCTGTTGGAATCGTGAAAAATACAGGGTGTTTTTCTTATGGGTCTTCATCAGACTCATCACAGAGACCAACTACATTGAGAGCTATATTTTAGATTTTTTTCTACTACCTACTAACATTAAAGTGAATTTTTTGTGCAATTTCTATGATGAACCCTTTAAGATCGATACCCTTATCAAACATGAAGATCAAGGATGATTAGGCAGGATTGAAGAGAATATTCTGTAGTTTCTGATTTCTGTAACAAATAAAATTCTTCTTGCGATTTTCTCGCGAGATGCACTGTTTTCAAGTAAAAATCGAATTACTCGGAAATCTGCCAAACTGGGAATTGGTTTTAAAAGATTGTTTTTCCTATATCTTGGAAACAACATTGATTATTATAACCTGGAAAAATTGGTAGCATATTATTCAATACCATCATCAATACACAAAGTTCTAGGGCAAAGCAAACACAGTTTTTAGTGGACTTTAGTAATTTTGTCGTTTCTGAAGATTACATTCCATATAGCAGACGAAGAGTTACCATTGCATTTATTTGATGATTCCATAATCTTCTTATAGGTGTACCACGTTTAAGTAGATTCTTATTACTTTTTTTACCTATAATGTTCGATGATATTTCAATGGTTTATTACTATCTATTTAGTGTAGATTCCAACCAAGGCAGACCACGATTCTCGAAATCATGAAAATAGTGTTTATTCTCACTGGAAAATGTGAGATTCTCCAAGAAGAATTTAAAGTCGGTATTCTGAAATAAAATCGCTGGAATATTTTCCACGAAACGACTTGCATGGTACTTGTCCATAGTAATTGCTGTAGGAATGCTTACGTTTATGGTTCATTGTCATTCTTTACGTGTCTGTATTAATTAATATAGTAGAACATTCCACTTCACCTGCAAAGTAATATAAATTATCTTGTATAAAATGCCTAATTGGAAGAACTGGCACAAATATTGTAATAGATGCTATTGAGGGACCAGAACTAACACTGGAAAGAGCTCCAGTGAACGAGTGAAGAGTTATTATTTCAAATTATAACACCTACAAAAAGTTCTGCATTGTCAAAAGAATTAAAGTATTTGCCTTTCACCAAATTTTGTTATGCTGCAACAATTTTGTATGACGATTCTTTTGTTGCTCAGAAACATTTATCTATAACATTTATGGAGTACAAACAATCTGGTGGTTCGTTTATTTGAAAGCAGGATACAGGAAGATCAATACATTTTAATAATACCTTTACTCATCCTCCATCAAACTTCAAATTTGGAAGCAAATGTCATCGATTTTATAATTCTTAGGCTAACAACTAGCGCTTGCAATTGGTCAGCACAGTTTATTTATACAAACGTAGCTACGACGTCTATTTATATTCCCATGAGAATACTCCCACAAGGTATAAGAGTACGAATCTTTAGTTCCCAATGAAATACTCATGGGAGAATTATCGTTAGAGCAATTTCTATGGGAGTTTGTCTCATTAAGTTCGAGACTCGAAGTCCAGGAATAGACCTTAGGCTATTCAACCGGTAGTTTTCGCACCAGACTAACCGAATAGCAGTCACTATAGCCATAATGCAACTTAGCAAAGTAGAGCTGCTGCTTAATACTGGTAATCTTGCATTGCAATGAAAACAATTTTTCCTTCTTTCTTCATAAGTTGCTGTTGGGAGGCTGTTCTGTCTTTATTAGAACTGTTTAATAAACTAGATCTTTTGGGTTAGCTATCCTAATAGCTATTAAGAAATAATTTTTTGATATCACCTCCTGATGTGTAGCTCTTAATTTTTCCTTGGTTTTGCTTGCTGATTACATCTGTCATAACCACTTAGAGAAGATTGTAGTTTAGAATCCCCTTGTATCTGTTGAGTGTTACGACTAGTTAGTGAAACTTTGTATCCTAAGCTCATGTGAAGGAAAACGTTCAGTGGTTCTAATGCAACCCCTCTAGGACCTCCACTTGCTGATGAGAAGCCGGTTATGTTTCTTTCGTTCTGGTTGATGGGAAAAGAAGACCGGAGAAGAGCAAGAAAAAAAAGATTAAGAGAGAGCTAAAAGCAGTGCTTTTCTCATCACGGAAACCAGCAGAATCTTTGTTGCAGCGAATATTGGACTGACGATTCGACTTTAGATGACAAAAAGATTGCAAACACCTTCATATGATATAAAGCCAAAACATGTCCAAAGACATACTATAAGCAATGTTTGGTTCTGTCTGAGAAGACGTGCCAAAGTTATCAAAATTTGTATCTGATGTTCGCTTTTTGGCGAATTTTAGTTGGAAATGTTATGGTTCGGTTGCAATTTTAACTTCAACGATATGTCCCATTTCTTGTTAACGATTTTTTTACATTGGCGTTGTTAGAATAAGTATACATAGGGATTATCATCTTGAATATGAAATTTTCATTATTGTATCATTAATATTTTATGGACATGTTTGTTCAATATTATTATTAGTTGAAAAAGCTGAAAGGGAAGGCAAAGGCATTAGGTTCATACTTTTATAACTGAGCTTCTCGGTTAGAAGCAACACAAAAGAAACCGTATCGTATCTCCCGTCTTTTATACAGCAATAAACCTGTGGCGTCTGCTCTATCTATACAAATTACCAAAAGAGGATTGCCATAAAAAAATTATAATAATAAAGATCCTTATCATTTTTTAAAATACCCACATTCATTATATTAGTATATTAGGTAGATAAATTTGAAACGTCGGCAAAACTTAACATCTTAATAGCAGCACTTTGATTATCCCATTATTTAAGATATCACTGATAACAAGGATATCATGCAAAACTGCAATAAATTAATTAAAATATAAAATAATAATCAAAAGGGTGTTAAGTACGGTATGGAATGGAGAGGTGTAAAAAAAGTATTTGTCGTGCCGGTAAAGTAATTGATTTTATCTGTTAATCGGTGATAAAAATCATCAGATTTATGTAGGGAGGAGTCATTAAATACGTCTAGAAGAATATACGAGGCTTTTAGAGCCTGGTAAGGACATGTAATGTAATTTGAGAACAGTTTTTTTGCATTTAATTGTAAATTTATTACGTTTACCGTGGCTACTAAATTATTTTATTTATTCTTTTGCGTGGGAACGCGGAACGGGTGTATTATTGTTTTGTTTTATTTTTTGCTCGCAATCAGTACACCACTCATAAGTAATCTCGTTTTATAATCGTCGTAACTTTGAAGATTAAAGAGTCTAACAACATACGAGAAAGGTCAGGTATTATACACATAACTGTCTAAAAAAAAATTAAAAATAACGTTTTTGTAGCCATACAGTATAGGATTAATTCTGAATTTTATTTAAAACATATTTTGTTGTTATTTTTGCATATTAACAAAGAGATCACCTTTACATGTGTTCCTTAACAGTAATTATCAATTATTCAGCAATTAAAGTAGACTATAATATGAAAATTTCATGAAAGATTTATTGCACCGGATTAGATTTATGCTGTTAGTTGGTTGCCTTAGGTGGATAAGACGTTGCAATTAGATAAGAATGGAAACGTAAAGCAAATACACATAAAATATAAATAATACCTGCCGTATCTACAGAAAGAATTTTGATGCATTCAAAATGCATTCAGTTCCATAACAGTTAACCCAAGGCACAATTAAATAAATGCTATAAAAAGTTATTCACAAACACTGACAGATTCTTAATTGAATAATATAATACAGACCAATTTAATTTGTTTTGAGCTCATTCGTTGGTTTAAAAACAAACTAATTAATTAACTAAGTTGTGTTTTCAAAACAAAATTTTCATTCCAAAGCTTGTTTTGTTTTAGAGGAATCTTACCACTAAAATACCCGTTCAATCTTGAAACGTCACTAAAAGCACAAAATTGTTTTCACTTGTTTGCCGAGATGTAATTGCAGATAATTAATAAGCAAAGAGCCTTCTTTAAAAGATCTTTATCTTACAAACTTTTACCAATCGAAAAGTTAATATTGCATTCTATTTTAGCCAGATTTGACCAATGTAGAAACCAGATAGTTAACCAAGTTGTATAAAGTGAGAAATTCAAGGGAAAGGTACCTAGCAGTTTTAGTAAAAAAGAAAGTCTTAAGAAGACAGGCTCTGACTGTTGTCTTAATCTAGACAATCACTTAGTGCAAATAAAAGAATTAATTAACAGGAAGAGCTTTTAGAGTAATTAGAGTAATCAGAATTATCGCTAAGTTATTATATTTATTATAATTAAAGTTTTTGGCAGATGATGAATTTATGTCAAAAGATGTGTAACGCTTTCCCTGAATTGAATTTGACACTTGGCCTTCCACTAGCTTGCGCCCATTCATAGAGAATAGATTTATACGTTAAAGTGAAGGCAGGCAAGACTTACGATTAGAAAGTCTTTATGTGAAACGACGGTTTGCTTACTTAAAATTAGCTGACAAGACGCAAAAATTGTCATTGTCTTACTAACAGGCCGTGAGCATCTAAATAAACACTTCAATACTATTGAACTTTGAGTAGATAGTGATTCCAGATAAGGCAGACTAGATGAGTAGATTTTGATTTATGTACGTTCTCTATGACTGTATCTCAATATACTAAAGAGACATCGTTATCTTGAAAACGTGTTTTTTTGAAACACGCAGACATACCGAAACATTCACGTGGAGACAAAATGTTTATTTGCTTCAGGGTAACTAGTAACGATAATGCTTATCAGCTGTCTAAAGAACGCTTTATTTTGATATGTACAATGAGTCTTACAAGTAGAGCCCAAATGATCATTCAGTATGTAATATCTTAACCAGTTAGCAAAATTCAGATCTAAATCCACAGAGTTAATCTAAAAATCTTAAATTACAGTGCTCAACTTCAGTCAAAATATTTTGATTTTCATAGGAGTGGTTATAGGAATAATAATTCGAAATTCAATATGAATGCCATCAACTACATAAGCAATTATCAGTTCTTTACTGGCATGGTGACCCAAATGAAGTATCTTGATGGAAGTGGCAGTGAATTTCCATCTTATTATAAAATTGTCAGTTTTGACAATCCGCTGAAGATTACCTTAAAGTAAGGTGTTATTTGATCATCTACCGACTGTGAAACTGGCTCCAGTAGGTAACCAGATTTTAGGAGATAGTAGGACAAGACTGTAGATTGAAAATGATTTTGTGCTTTTCTGTCTTTTTAGAAGAGTTCTGTCTTTGAATGCTGAGAAAAATTGTACCAAGATTATATAGATAGCTATGTCATTGTCATTTATACAAACTTTAACGAAATATTAAGAAACAAGATCAGAATCGATTTTAGACGTGACTGCACACTTTGTCAACCAAACATCTGACAAGGGGATAAGAATGCTGAATTAAGCAGAAGAATCTCATAAGTGGTCCATTGCAGGATCAAAAATGTTTATTAGTTTAGCAAAATAATAATCAGGATTAAGTTTATGTAACGTTTAAAAACTGCCTGTGGACCGATACCCATGTTAAATACAAGGAGAAATTTGGAAAGCCGATGCTTAAATGGCTGCACTAACTCTGTACTCACTAAAGTCTCCCGTGGTTTTCCTTAGAGGTTTAGGTGAAAACCGGTACAGTTATCTTAGAAATTTGATTGTTTTTAATTGCATCCTTAAGTACCTTCACCTTTCTTAATCATAATCAATTTCAAGTTCCTGTACGGGCTGCTGCAGACTTTTCTTTGATGTGTCGTTGTTCTACTATATGCATTCAATATCTTCCTAATCCATTATTCATTAAATAATAAAAAACAAAAGTGTCTGAGTTTGTTAACAAACCTTGAATCAAATGATTAAAGTGGCGCAAAATAATTAAATTTTATTTTATTCATACGTCTGCCAAATGTCTGATTGCTTCTTCTGATGCAAACAACTAATTAACACTTTTTCTATCATCTACATAAATGAACAAACTTGAACGTAGTAAACATCAAAAGATTTCGTTTACATACAAATCGCTAAATTATTCCATTTATGCATTCCGCCTCTTTAGATTTATTGCTCAATCCGTTACAAGAAGATAAAAATAAAAAAATTTGAGGTTAAGATCAATTAAAGCAACTGTTTAGCACATATCTCTGTGTAATTATTTTAAATATGATGATTTGCTTGTTAATCGCATTAAAATGTAGAACTAAAATATAATAAAAGTTAAAAATACATTCGCACACGCCTTTCAACCACAAAATCACACAGAAATGCTTTTAGTTTGTATAATTAAAATCTTGCACGAATAAGTTTCAAACAACAGTTATCTTTCCCAGTAAATATCTAGGACGATAAATACCGGCTAGAAATAAAAACGGAAACGTAAAAGTTAAAGTAAAATTACTAAAAGTCTTTACAGCTTCATATTCAACATTAAACTTGAAAGGTTGAATATAGCGTGTAAGGTAAGAAACATTAGGCTAAAAGATTGCGACCAGAATCAACAAGTTACCTTCCGAGATGCATTTTTACCGACTACGGGCTGCATTCTTAACACTTTTCTAGTCTGATTGAATTTGTTCTATGTTAAAGAAAATAAGTTTTGAGTAAACTTTTATTCAGTTATTCAAAGTCTCTTGGTAGTTTACCAAGTTTTCTCAATTTCTATGCGAAACGAAACTTTAAAATTTTTATCACCTAAAGGAGCAAAAATTGCATTTCGTTTTTTCACAGGGTATAAATTTATAAAATGTCAATTAGAAGCTTTGTATGTGTGTAGCATTCCTATTGAGACTATAAAAGCGAAAAAACCATTTAGAGATTTAAAGATATATTACTCACAAAGGCATTTATCATGAATTTGTCAACTTGATAGATACTTTAATTGGCTACCAATTACATAAATAGAACCATTAGCAGATATACACGAGATTAATTAAGTGCTTGAACGTTTTGATAAAGAACAGGTTCGTTCACAAAAATGTGCTGGTACAAACTAAACGGTACAATAGAATGAGTATCACAGACGACTTGGTCATTGTGTCAGGTCAAAGTTAATACCACACACGTTTACGTTTCTCATTCAAAAAAGGTTAAAATCTTTGCATGTTTGACCTAACGACTGAGATATTCAACTATGAACTTTAATGCTTCCTGAAATTATTATTACTATACTATACATACATGAAAGGAAATGGAAGTGTGCGAAACTAACGTGACTTTTTTTTAACAGGAAATGTGCCAACGACCGCGATTCATCAGTGAGAACACCAACGACACTTGTAGATTTGCTGTGGAGTCTGGAGATTTGGGGGATCAATGGTTAATGGCCGCTGTTGCTTCGCTGGCTTTAACGCCGAGATTTTTAGATCGTGTCGTACCCCCCGATCAGGGTTTTGATAATTCGAATTCCTACTGTGGGGTTTTTAGGTGAGTATATGTATTTCTCTTTTTATTTTCTACTTATATAATACAATTTAAATCTAATTAGAACTTTCTTTTTCTAATGTTAAAAGAATTTATTGAATGAATTATTATTAACTAAATCATAAGACTATTTTTTGAGGATATCATTATGTAACACAAAGGCTATTTTACTTGTTTTTGAAGACGTGAAGTAATTTAGAAACGATTTTTAATTTTCTTCACAATTTAAGCGTACTAAATATAATTATTGTAAAGGTTTCCGCTCTAAAAATTCCAACCTATTACTGTGGAAGACACTGGACAGCAGGATTATCAGAAAATTATTGTTACGAGACGGTGGAGCATAAAGCCCATATATTCGTGTGTTGTGACCTCTAGCAACTGGATATTTTAGGCGATGATAATCTTCACTGTCGTAAAACCACCCGCTACTGTATAAATAATACTGAAGTTCCATAATATACAGAGCGTCTTTTCGTATGCACCACACTGTTGATTTTAAAAACTTTTATTCTTGTCAAAGTTTTTTGCTTTTTATATAAAGGCATAAGAAGGGATCATTCAGATAATATACTGAAAAATCCAACTTTTCTCAGTTTTTCTTTCTCATTAAGGTTCTCTATTTGACAAGATACTTGGAGGTTTATTAAAAACTTATTTACCTAAAGCGTTTATAATGCAATTAGACTTTTAATCAAGGAATTAATTTACACAATGCACAAGTGTAAATATAAAGACTGTAAAATGTTCAGTATTAAGTTCGGAGGGTGTTTGAAAACGCGTTTATGGAACAGAACAGAAGCGTTTATATTTTCCGAACTCTCAAGTTTGATTTAATTTATTAAAGTTCGATCGCAGTACCTAGCCTCGAAATGCAATCAAAATACACGTCAAGGTCGCGTATGCAGGTTAAGGCATGTTTTGCAAATACTGTAAGTTCTTATATTAGAGTTTACAAATTCTTATTGACAAAGAGCTTTTAAGAATTACATGGTAGCTCACTCTCTAAAACGACTTCTTTTAGGTATGGAGCAGCAGGTTTTATCTTTCTAGTATTATTTATGCTCAGAATAGTAGGCCATAGTCGTTTCTGAAACATATTGTTTAACTTAAGATTAACTCAAGTACTAGGCAACATACCAACATGCTTACAATATGGTTATGACAAAAATCCAAACTAGTAATCTCTGAGTTTGGATTGATGCATACATACATACATTTGTTTAATTCAGAGACATTTTTCTAAAGATCAAAAAGTCAGTTTCACGATATTAGAACAGGTATCAGAATAACAGGATTCTGTTCAAGTGTTTCACAAAGAGAAGACTCATAAAAAGACACAAAATTACAGAAATTTCTCATCTAACAACATAAATCATAGAGATGAATGATCTGCTTGATATGATCCTTGCAACAATTCTTGAGAAATATAGTTATGCCTTTTTTGGGTTTCTGTTTCAAAATCAGAAGACATTTGTCGGCATATTTGCACACGTCTATCACACAAAGTTTACAAAAATCTATAGTAGTCCATGAGAATCCAAATGACTTTCTCTTTCTCTTGTTTACGATGTTCTGCGAGGTGTAGGCTAAAACAGAATGACGCAATACCACTCTCTCTACGTGTCATAATCCTTTGGTTAGACCTCTGCACGCCCATACTCATTTTAGATTCTATTAAGATCAATCAATTTAAAGTTGATTAACCTCAATCTGAAGCTGATTGATCTCAATTTGAAGTTGATTTCAAATTGATTATTTTCAATTTGAACTGAGTGTTACGATTTTGCAAATTGTAGGTACTTTACGGTTGCTGAGTTTACGCTCTCCCGAATCATAAAAAGATATGTACGGATTCTGAGAGCTAAACACAATTAACACAATTAGAAGGCAGATCGTTTAGAAAGCATTGTAAGATGTTTTCACTTTATGCCTTCCACTTTTCACGCTTTAACTGTAGCATCACGTCAAAAACCTTGATATCTTGCTAAAAGTTATCTTACCCAATTCACTCTTGTTAAATTCTACTGTGTTAGCAGGCTACTTGAAATAAAAGTGAGAAGAATTTTTTTATTAAAACAATAGTGGTAATCATCTCGGCGTGTCGTTATATTTTGGATATAAGTGATTGCATACAAAGTACTGCTATATAAGTTATCAAAGTTTAATGCATAGCTCTAATACGGTACTGATTTCAGTAAGCGTTTGACATAGATTAGTCTTCCAATCGTTTTGGAATAGTAGCTTAACGTAACAAAGGCCCCATAGCGCTCCTATTAGGATGCAAAGTTTATCAGATGCAGGAAAGCTAAAGTTTGCTACCGTTACGAAAGTAGAAAATATAAAAACAAATAAATACACTGAACTAGTCAATAGGTAACCTTAACTTGGGTGAATTAAATAAAAGTTAACCCAAGAACTTCATGTAATGGTAGCTGTATATATTTCTCACAATTCACAAAATAAACAAGTCCCAAGCGTCTAAAGTCAGCTGCATGGAGATAAAACAAGTTAGTAAAAATTAAAGCCTAATTAGTGTAACAAAGTCAAGTCCGACATTAAATCGATTTAGTTGTTTCAAAGGCGCAAAATTGGGTCATGTACATTATTTACTAATCCTGAACGAATTCTACGGCTTGCACGTATTTAGAATAGTCCCCATTTAATAATACCTGCAGTTGAATTTATGTCTATTTATTTCCAGCAGACTGGCCTTTTTACGCAAAATCAAAGCAGCGATTTAATATTGCGTTTCAAAAACAGAAAACGGTTTGAAGCAGAATCTTGACCTGATACTATTTAGAAAGCACGCAATAGTTTGACTTTTATCTCTTATTATTTCAGTATTTGCTTGATGGGTTACGATACTGTTCTGCTCCTACTCATATGCTTATGTTCTTAGTTTTCTTGCTTCTATATTTCAAAGAAATTCTTTTGTAATATGTTAGTTGAGTTTTGGACTTGAAGGTTCGCAGTCAATTTGAAGTACCTGAAATCACTGGGGCCAAATAATGTGGCCGGCGAAAAATTATTTAGATGATAATTTTCTTACTACTTTCTCCGATAACAAATAAGAAAATCAAAACGAACAAAATAACAAAATTGTTGGAATGAAACAAAATTTCTAAGAAAACCAAAATGATTGAAATACAAGCAACGATATCAACAATGAAATTTATAGCTAGTCATTCATTCACTTAAAGTAGTTGTAAACATTACAATATAGTGTTTGTTTCGCTTGCCCAAAATGAACCATATTGAGGAATTCTACTGATACCTACTAAATTTGTTGTTTTGGAGATTTCCGTTGGCTAACTCAGATTACGCTCTTAGAAAAAGTAAAAATAGAAATACAATACACTTTCAGAGCAGACTGTACATAACATGGGTAAGTTTACTTACTTTCCTCCTGGAAACTTATACCCAAGAGAAAGAAAATTTCTTCAGCTATAATTGCTTAGGTTATTGAACATGAAGAGAAACCAGAAAAGACTTGAATGATGATTAAAGCACAACATGTGATAGCTACATACTTGTAGTTCTTTTCAAGAGTTACTTTTTTAAATCTAAATAATGAGGTGAAACTGCCTAGATGTATGTACCATATACTGGTTTGCAAAAAAAAATCTGAACACTTAGAAGTTTGTCGGTTTTTGTTTCACCGTTAGAAACCTATTTAATTTAGCAGAAACTGCAAACATGTTAAATTTGTTTTATTATTTATTACTTTCATAATCTTTACTTCGTTTTTTGAAGAAGTTAGAAAATCACGTCTTGAAATTAGAAAATAGATTCTTACTCTTTTCATTTATCTTATTTGACTTTATATGCACAGGACTCTACTTGGTAATCCGCGTAGGAAGAGTAGCGTCAACTATTATTACATCATTAAGTTAATTAAAGATTCTTATATATATAGTTTTTCCTAAATGAAGCTAATTAGAAAGGCAATATTAGATTGACTTTTGTGTTAAGAGACTTAATATAAACATTTATAGCAATAAACAGTTACATGCAGGTAAAAATAACATTTAACAACAGCACATATTGATTAAATCTGACATGTTTAAAAGCTTTTCATGTCCACATTACCTAAACGATTCTTCAAACTTGAATTCTTTCACAATTTTTTTTGTGTTCCATTCATTTAATACGTCCCTGTAATTTCAAGTAAAAAAAAAAGATAAATTACAATTTCTCTTGCATAAATGAAGTAAAATTTTTATTGTCGCGTGTGATGATACGCTTGTTAAGACTCTCCTTGTCCCGTAAATGATGTGTATTGTTCCTAAGGTGAATCTATATTGAAAATCTTAATAAACTCAAGGTGCCTGTCAATCTTTATTGCCTTCATGCAGAGCTAAATGTGTTTTAATAGTCTCTCTGTGTTGAATATACATACAGACAATTTGCATTTTACACTCCTTTGAACATTACATGAAATATCGATGTAAGATTTAATTGATTATCAGATGAAATAATTTTTCTTTTCAATACGATATTAACATTTATAAAGCGGCGAAGTATATTACCTACAGAGAGTACTATTTTCTGATCGGAATTACAAAATAGATTGAGTTAGAGACGTCTGTTGACGAGAATGTGGATAGTTTATTGCCATCTCATCCAGTATGGATATACACAATGGTAGATATCTCATAATTTTTACAGCCGCATCATCTGGATTCTATGAGCGAACTTCCACTTCTATTGTAGAGTACCTAGAAAGGCCTAAGTTCCATCGATAGTGCACCGGTAATGAGATTTATTCTTCGATGATGGGTTAAATCTTTATTAAATGCAAGAATGTTCGAAGTCGCTACAACTTGGCGACATCCACTTTGAAATTGCTTTCTCAGAAAGTCAACTTGTTGGTTGCTTAAAGACGAATCCTCTGTAGATGATGATGATGACGACTACGACTTCGAGTTCAAATAATAAATGCAACTTGACGATGTCAGAGTAGACAGAAATATATTAAAGTTTATTTCGATTCTTCCTTTTTTGCTAGGTTAAGTGGATATGAAAAATAAAACGACCATGTTTTAAATAATAAGCTCATACACACAACAAAAAGACGAAGTAATATTGGGTGGGTATTGTGTAGTGTTCAGAGGAAAATATCCGCGTAATTTGTATAGTTATTGTATTTTCTTTAGACGTGGGTGTTTAAGTATGCTATTAAGTTCGGCATATCTGTATCCTACATACATTATTTTCTTTTTTAAGTTATTAGAGTCATGTAAATCGTTGCTGATGGAAAATGGAATGTAGAAGATTTACTTTTATTTTCAGACTTTAACGTATAAAGTGTTTTCGAGATATAACGAAGAGTTGCTGAAAGAAAAGAATTATTTTTAGTTGATTTGACAAATATATAAAAATGATAATTACCTACATTTGTCATCGGAATTGGACAGGAAAAAAATGACACGAAATATTTTTATGCGCTAAATGTCGCGTGACAAAATTTATTATTTGTAAAACTTCAACTACAGCAAATATTG